>PVJL010006888.1:0-85321 GCA_004026885.1 Lyroderma lyra | reverse complement strand
CGAACCCAGGCCGCAGCACTGACAACGCCAACGCCGAAGCCTTAAGCCACTACACCATCAGGGAACTCCCATTTTTTTTTTTTTTTTCCTTCACTTTTCTAAAGATTATTTATTTAACAAATTCACTACAGGGAATATAGACAAAACACAGGAGCGGAATAAAGTCTACAAAAACTGTCTTTGACTTGTGCTATTTTGATTAGGAAACCCAAATACACAGTAAAAAATATCACTTGTAACTATAATGCCCATGAATAAATTCTACTTATTATTTTGATGCCTATTACCTAAAAATTGTTTCTTACAAACATGTATGTGTATGATGTATATACAGCTCATTTTTAACAAAATTATGATTATAGTATGCATTTTGTTTTGAAACCTGCCTTTTTCTTCAAAATACATTGTAGATACCATAGCAATAAATATATATCACTAATGGCTTCAATCATAAGTGGAAAATAACTTGGCAGCCAACCTTTATTTCAGGTGTTTAGACTATTTCTATCTGTTTGAATTATACATATACATATAGGTCTATCATTCATATTTATTTCTCCATTGTTTCCTGGGGATTAATTTCTAGAATTAAAATGTTAAGTCAAAAAGAATGCTACATTTGATTTTCACAATATATTTTCACAAAATGTCTTCCGGAAAGGTTGCTGCACTATCTTTCATTCCAACTGCATTGTGTGTTTGCCCAGTTCCCAACGTGACTATCAACCTATTCTGTAAACTTGATAAACTTGTTAATCTGATAGGCAAATAATGGCAACTTCTTTGTTTGCAGTTGTATCTCTCATTGCTGCTGAGACTGAACATTTTCTATGTTTCCTGGCCTTCTGTGTTTATTTACAGGAATTTTTTTCTGTCCTTTGCTCATATTGCTGTTAGATCTTTGACTTTATTGCTATTTGTATATTAAAAAACAGTAACATTTAAAATAATAAAATAAAAATTAAATTAAAATGTATTAATAACTGAAAATTAGGCAGTTGTCAAAAACTAGGAGCACATTCTCATTTGCACACTATCTTTAACTTATATAGTTAATTATTAATTTATACATTTTGGTCAAAAACACAAGTAGAAATATGCATGCATATGTACACATGTAAGTGTGTGTATGAGTATATGTGTGTGTGTGTGTGTGTTTGTAGACTTCCCTAGAATTAACCTTGCATACTTTCTGATGATTATCCTTTATGAAACAGGAAAAACAGTCATCCATTATATTCAGTAGTTCTTTGTGGTTGGTTTTTTTTAACAGTATGACACCTATAAACATTATGTTACGAAGGATTACTAAGTCTCCATTTCCTTGAAATATTCTAGCAAGATTCCTTCCTGCATTCAAAGTATTTATAGGTATCTATAAATCAGTGCCTGTTTCCCATGGGTAGTGTGAGTTGTGGTGGCTACCTGACAGACCTAGAAACTAATCCTAAAGTAGCCTATGTAGTTGTATGCCTCAATGACCATGAGATACAGATAAAATTTCTTACTTATCTGGCTAAAAATGGTGTGGAGATGACAGTGAGAGCGTTAAAGAAATGCATTCATGGCTGAAACGGGTAAATAAAGCCAGCATTTCAGTATGTATTTCCTCAGAATTGTGAAGTTCTTACACATTACCCTAGATTAGCTATCAATTTTAGTAAATTTTACATCACTACACTACTTGGGTCTAATTTGTTTTTTTATTTTAATATTGTCAATAGGCCCAATAACGTCCTTTATAGCATTTATTTTACCTCTCCAAAATAAGGTCCAGTACAGCGTTATTTCTAACACTCCTTTAATCTGGAATATTATCACAGTCCTTCATTGACTTTTGATACTGACATTTTTAAAGATTTTCATTCTCTATCCTTTTTATTAATAGAACAATTTTTTATTTGAAGTTTGCCTGAGGTTTCTTCATAATTACTTTCAAGTTTTGCGTTCTTGGCCAGGATACACATAGGTAATGAGTCTTCCTTAGGCAGCGAGGCACATGATTGCCCACTGGTCTCTCACTAGGGATTTTAATTTTGGTATACTGATAAACATTTTTCCCACTTAATGAATATTTATTTGTTCATTGATTGATTATATACCACCAAATATATATTTCAAAGCAAAATTATGTGACTCAGATGATCAATTTTGTGTTCATATAAATCTCTACCATTGAATGTTGTGGGGTTTTTTCATAATTAGTGTAGCTTGCCATGATGGTATGAATATTATTAACCTTACTATATGCTCAAATTGCAAAACAGCGAAAGTACTGCATTCCAGAAAGAAGGGGAAGACAATTAAAATACAAAGTTCATATTTCTTTTAACTGAAAGTGATAAAAAATAATAAGTGTCACACATGACAATGAGTTAAATGCTCCAGAGAAGTATCAATCTCAAGAACGAAGAACAAGTCAAACATCGGGGGTGGAGGGGTGGGGAAATAAAGAAGAAAACACAGCAAATGCCAATGAAATACACTGGAAAGGGTAGGAGCAGCAAAAATGCTGAACGCCGATCTGTCTAAGATTAACAAGAAACTAAATGCAATGGTGTTGCTGACCCATCTGTCCCCTCACGCATTCCCCCCGACACCCTAAGGTAGGAGCTAAGCGTGGAGGCCATGGGGGCATGGAGTGTCTAGGAGACAGAACTGACCCTCTCTCAGGGGTACTGCTCCTCCCTCACTTGCAACTTTTAAGTGAGTAGACTTAAATAAATCTTTCTCATAAGCACTTTTAGGTGTTTTATCATCTTTAAACAAAACTCAGATAGCTATCCATATTCACAGAAGAACATGTGACTTGAAAGAGCTTAAATAATGTTCAAAGTCACATGGCAGCAAGTGGTGGAGTTGGGATTCGAACTAGGACAGTTGACATTTTGATTATTAGACCCCTTTCTTGATGTCACTGCTTCAAAAGATAATTTAGAGATTACTTAAATTACTGGAAGGAGGAAGGAATCCAAGCCCTGTTGGTATTTCCACCCATGAATGATCATTTCCCTTGAGGAACTGAGTTGAACAGACAGCACGGCATGAGATTTTGCATCCAGATACCTCTGTTTAAACTTCACTTTGCCACTAAGTAGCTCTGTAACTTTGGCTAAATTGCTTGACCTCTCCAAGTTCCAACTTCTTCATCTGAAAATCAGGACAATAGTAAGAACCTATGTAAGAGTTTTTGTGTTGATAAAATGTGGCGGTGATAAAGTGCTTAGCACAGTACTAGGCACACAGTAAGCACTCAATTAAATGATAACTGCCATTATGCTATTATAGATGAAACATGTAAAAAATCATATTAAAAATTGTTTGATTCTCTTTTCTATTCGTAATGCTATTACATTATGAATTTTAAGAACTAAAAAGGTATTTCAAGGTCAAACATTTAACAGTAATTAATTATATTTTCATTTTAGTAAATCATTACAGGAAGAAATCATTAGGTAACCTTTTTTGGTTACAGCAATCCAATAAAACTTACATTAGCCAGTGTTTCAGGAACATTAGTCTAATGTGCTTTCAGAGATCACCTTCTCTGAGCAGTATAATAAGTTTGTGTGAAAAGCATAAAGCATGTAATATATAATAAGATTTGGATTTTAATGAACCATCTTGGCAAACTGACTAGTACTATAATTCAAAGGTGAGCGTTCTTTGATTAATGAATTAAAAAACGCCAGAGTATTCCCTAAATGTTACACTTGATTATACTTTCACTTATTTTCTTGTTTTTACTATATACCCCTGATAAGTTGAGCAATATGAAATGACTCTTAAGTGACCTTGCTCATAAAAATAATAGGAAAAAATAGGAGCAACTTTAAAAAGAGATGGTGCAACCAGCAAGTAGTGTAGCTTCCAAGGCATATATTTCCCTCAGAAAATATTAGTAAGTTGAGCTTATATTTGATTATGAATCACCTCAGGTATATTTCTGAAGCTTTTCTCTACCAGGTATACATCACAAAATAGATGTAACTAAACCTCTGGGTCAGACTAGGTAAATATCCATATTGAAAGATTTCAAGAGCATAACAACAGCAGATTATTTCGAAGAATAATTCCATCTCTCTTCTTTCTATAGCCTTTGAAAAGAGTTTATGACATTTTACTGTTGTAGGTATCTTAACTCTCCTACAAGGTAGTAAGCTCCCCACAAGCAGGAGTTTCTGAGAACTTTATGGTGTTTCTGATATTTAACAAATACCTAACACAGTAACTTAAAATGTCTGGAGTGTATAATTGCACAATAAATGAATATATAAATGAGAAAGTGATAAATAGCAAGTAAAATTTCTTCATTTGGATTAAAAGATTTTCCTATTAATATACGAATATTTACTTAGTTATATCCAGAAATGTTAGCTATTATGTAAATGTAAAATTTTAATAAGTCTAAGATACCATGAGTTATAAGAAGAACCATTATTTTTTAATGTGACATTATTCAGCTATAAGAAAAGATGAAATATTGCCATTTACAACAAAGTGGATGGACCTGGAGATGATCGTGCTTAGTGAAATAAGCCAGACAGAAAAAAGCAAGAACTATATGACTTCACTCATATGCGGAATATAAAACTGAAAGCAACAAAGAAAAAGAAAAAGAACAAACAAACAAATAACCCATGGGCACAATCAACAGTTTAATGTTTATTTGGAGATGAGTAAGGAGGGGATGGGAGAAGGGGGAGGGGGTGAGAGAAGAGGGAGGGGGAGCTAGATATATGGTGATGGAAAGAGAAGTCACATTACAGTACATGCAAGTTGACAATACACTGTAGAATTGTATGCCTCAAACCTATGTAATTCTTGCTAACAGATGTCACCCCAATAAGTCTAACAATAAAAATAAATTTAAAAAAAAAAGAAAAAAGAAAAACAAAACTGCTAATTTAACTGTGGTTTGCTTTCATTTCTAAGATGTATCAAATTTCAGTGATATAAACTTAGGAGAAAATACATCTTAGAATTAATACTATTTTCTTTTGTTTTTGTACTTTCGCGTGAAGTATAATTTTTTTGCTGAAGGCAAAAGTAAAAGGAATGAAAGAAAAACATCATTGAAACCTTTTGATAAGAAAAAAAAAAATGACTTGGAAAGAGGCCATTGAGGAAATTATAGATAAATCTTTACTTTTCAAACCTTCTTTCTGGAGCTAGTTCTGCCAAGCTGAAGATTACTACAGCTTTTGTGGAATGAAATTGAACTTTGTATTGTACTTAGACCAAGCAAGCCTCACCTGCAGCCCAGGATGGCTTTGAATGCGGCCCAACACAAATTCTTAAAACATTACGAGATTTTTTTGCAAACTTCTTTTTAGCTTATCAGTTATTGTTAGTGTTTGTATATTTTATGTGTGACCCAAGACAGTTCTTCCTCCAATGGGGTCCAGGGAAGCCAAAAGGTTGGACACCACAATTTTTGTACTGTACCTTTTCCCCCTAAAGATGTTATAAGGAGCTACAGCATAAAAACAATTGTAACAGCTATTTCAAATCCCAAAAGTTGTATTTTGAGTATCATAGAAAGGATTTTGCTCTAGAAAGGCAAATGTATATTTTAGGTAAATTTATTTAAGTTCATTGATATCAGATGTACCTAATGATTGTTACAACTTTTAAACTGTAACTGTTTCCTAAACTCACCACATGGCTTGCTTTTTACAACAGTATAAATCGTATAAACACAGACACTCATAAAGACTTACAGTTCAAAATTTCTGTTTTAAAGTAAATAAAGATCTATACATTTAAAGTGCACAATTCTATATCATCTATATAGTACAAAAACATTGCATACAAAGAATTTTTCATTCCATTGGGAACTACCTACTACATATTGTAAAACAAAAACAATCAGGATATAAAACTGTATTAAGAATGTAAGCTCAACACATTTTAAAAAGTTAAAATACAAGGATTAAAGATTAAAGAAAAGAGAAAGATATGCACACATTTGAAAGAGCTCTTATCTTTTTGGACCTCTGGTGTTAGGAAACCAATTAATGGTGAATTTTGAAAGAACAGGCTTTGGAAAATTCAACATGCCTTGTGGCTTCAGGTAGGTTTTAGCTTAACAAAACCAGATCAACATTATAAACCACTAGTTATTTTAAGTATTTCAGAGGCAATTTAGGGATTACATTGCGATAAATATATGTCTCAGCCATTGCTTCGTCTTTTGCATGAAGTAGAGCTTCTTTTAAAGACAAGCATTCTATTTTTTTTTTAATCTACTTTCTTCTTGAAGAAGGGAGTTTAATTATTTAATCTCCATGTTCTTTCATGATAAGCCTTAGACAGCCAGGGATTGAGTTAATACTTGTGAACCTTAGTCTTTATGTCCCTTACCTATGATAAAAGGATATCTGTCTAAGCCCAAGTGACACGCCAAAAATGAAACAAAGTTGTTACATCCACCAGGAACATGCTCCTGCCTCTATACATCCTTCCTGTCAGCTGTCCATGGCAATGGTTTGCCGTCATAACTGCACGCTGAAGACTTTAGATTGTGAAATAGATGAACGCTAAATCAGCTAATTGTAAAAATCATAAGTTTTCGAATTTTTTTTTTCTTTATACGCTCCACGGTCCTTTAGAACAGGGTCCTGACTCTTGCCATGCTGATTCACCACCTGTCCACCAACTATGGGACAAAGTATTGCTGTCCTATTGATCAGAGGCTGAGATATTCACAGATCGTATCTAATTACTGGAGCTCTTTCTGTTGCCTGACATGGCTTTGTCTGTATTCATCTTCCTCCATTCTGAGCAACCAGATACAGCGTGCTTTCTTACACCTCCTCTTCCCCTGGGCCAAGACAGTGATGGCCTTGTTGTATGACCACACTAGTGCTTGGCAATTTCAAATAGGTTAGCTCAGTAGCCTGCCGTTGCTTGTCCCGCTGCTGATTGTGACTGCCTAGTAGTGTCATTGTGAAGATGACATAAGTTAATACATACAAAGGGCTTCACATAAAGTGCTCCCAGTAACTGTTTGCTAGCATCATGATTATAGTAAATGGACCTTGTGTCTGTACCATAACTTAGGCCCTTTACATTCAACTGATTAGAAAGAAAAATGCCCATTTAGGCTTCTTTTTTATTTATTTTGTTTTGTTTTGTTTTGTTTTTGTTTTTTTTTTGTTGTTTTTTTTTAAAATTCATTTTTATTGTTAGACTTATTGGGGTGACATCTGTTAGCAAGGATTACATAGGTTTCAGGCATACTATAGGCTTCTTAACACAAGCATATGTACTAACATACTTTACTAATATCAGATATACTTCATTTCTCATCTGGCTTTTTGTGCTTTTGAAGATAATTCCTTGGCCTGGAACCTGACAATAAGTGGATGATAGGATATTCAGACAGTAAAAACCCTAGCAAATCTTAACCAGAGTGATTATTATAAAATTCCTAAAAAATATTTCAAAAAAGTATTCCTAGATTTTATCAGTAACTAAAGATTGCTAGTATCAATGATAATGGCTCAAAGGTTGGTAGATCATGTCTCAGTTTTCAGTTTAGTTTTGAAGAGGAAAAAAGGGAAGGATCGATTAGGTATAACTCAGCATGATGGTTAAAAAAGATGCCATGACCATCAACTGAAGTCAACAATAAAACATGGGCCAAACTAAGGCTATGTGTCTCCTGGTACTAGGGAGACAATCTAAGAAAGAAGTTAGGACAAGAGATGAATGGTACCTAAAAATGCAGAACTTAGATTAACCCTTTACTTACTAATAACACTTGTCCCACTCCCACATAAAGTTCCATAACATAACTCAACTAATTCTCTGTCTGCCTCACTCCAATATGAAAAGTAGCCAAAGTAAAAAAGTTTAACCTTGCTTATGAACCAGAGTAATGAACACACTGACATAGCAGCTACCCATTTCATGTCGAGAGACACTATAGCTAAACTGAGGCAAAATAAAACAATAAAATATGATACTCTGTGAGTAGATTCTTGTATTCTATGCATTACATATGTTGTGCATATAGAATAGATATCTACATATATGTATTCCTAAAGTTGGAGGACATAAGAAAGAAATATTTTATTTGAAAGAATATTCTAGAATAAAGATTTACTTGTTAGTGGTATTGCCTTAAGCAAATTATTTAATGTTGCTTAGTCCCAGCTTACCTATATGCAACATTATCAGCTGTTCCTCTTACCTTTAAATTGTATTTTGAATTTGATACCTCAAATGAGGTAATGCATAAGAAAGCATTTTTTATACTGAGAAATAGTACACATATGTAAGTGTTTATTAATTGTAAGATCATATGGTAAACACTGAAGTTAAACTTTCTAGATTCTGTTGCACTGAGGGTGCAGGCATCTGTCTCTTCCCCAAACACTAATCCCATTTGTAATATATAATCACACAACTTGGAGGGAAAAATGTTATGAAAATCCCAGGTGGTTCCTATTCACCTTCATGAGTTATTTCTACAATTACCACAGAAAATGGATTGTTAATATGTATACTACAAATTGCATAAATAATGATGGTGCCAAGGAAACAATCAACAATGATCCATGCGCATTTTATAGCAGTCAATTCCAAGAGCAACATGCCTGGCAATTTAAAGTTGAACTTGTTAATTTTCTGGCAATTAGGTTAAATAGAAAGAAAGCAATTCAAACATATGTGAGCAGCCTGGCTCCCTGGTACTTGAAATCCCTGAACAGCTGGCAGAGAGAGAGAGGGGGAGAGAGAGAGAGAAAGAAAGAGAGAGAGAGAGAGAGAGAGAGACTACTATTGAGGATGTGTCAGAGCTTGAGGGGAATGAGAAGAAAATGAACAGGCAAGAAAAAGCATTACAAATGTTTTCTTGGAGATTTGTTCAATTTGTCTATCAAAAACTTTTTTAATTAAGATCAAACTTCTGCAGTGTTATCACTAACATTTTCTGAAGACCTATTCCATGTTAGAAATTTGTATGTGATTATCTCATTTAATCTCTACAAACTGTGAAGACAGTACAATGATCCCCATTTGTAATTGAATAAACAGAGTTTAGAAGATTGAAGTAATTTGACCAAGGAAAATGATAGGATCAGGATTCAAATTTGTGTGTCTGATTCTGAAGCCCACAATCGCTGTAGCACTCCACTCTTTCTTTTTTTTTTTTTTATTTCTTTTAATTCATTTTTATTTTTAGACTTATTGGGGTGACATCTGTTAGCAAGGATTACATAGGTTTCAGGCATACAATTCCACAGTTCATTGTCTTTAGAGCATGCACATGCAGAAGAATCAAGGGAGACCTTCACATGGATGAGTCTCCCACTTCTTGTCACACACCTCCATGCAAACCAAAAATACATTATTTTTTATTTTAGGTTTAATTATATAAAATTGTCAAAGTTAGTATTTTTTGACCATCAAAATGGCAATTTATACATGCTCCAAACAATTCAGCTTCTATGTTCCAACCCACTTTTTCCCATCTACCCACCCTTCAGTCTCTAAATCTACTCTCCAATACAAAAAATATTCTCAGTTTTTTTAGATTAATCTCAAGGCCACCACCCCCTTTAAGCCATTCCTCAGATTCCTTAATATAAAAGAAAAACTCTCAATGACCCTAAAGTGGAAATGCTTTCTGCTTCCTCTTACGGTTCTTTATCTGAGTCTTTCTTGCATTATTTTCTCTTTTGACTTTAAATTGCAAATGTTTTGGATTCATATTGAATTATTTTTATATTATAATCTTAAGAGGAATGAACAGGTATTCATCATATTTAAATTCCTTAAGACTGGAACTATCAAGCTTAAACTCTGTATATCTAAATCTTATCACTTTTCACATTGCTCTGAAGTTGTCTGTTGATACATTTGTACTTGACTCTAGCAGCTAAGTGCAAGACCTTTCCCTGTATATCTTTGAAGCATCCAAACCTAATTCCAGAGCTAGGCACAGGGTTGGTGCTCACTGAATGGACATTCCATAGACAGTCCATCTCTCTGCTCTAGTCCCAACTGCACCTTATTAACTAGGATAAATGAAACTTTATTTCTTTGTGTCAACTTTGCATATGCTTTGAGGCTATACTCAGCCTCCATGTTTTTAGAGACCCCATTGGTTTATCAGTTCATTCTCTAATAAAATGTCTTATGCACAGATGGCAATGATCTTTGCTTAATATTAAAGCTGGGGGCATCATTTTTCAGGTAATGCAATTGAACCTGTCTTTCATTATTAAATGTCCATATATTTCTCTGTGAATGTGAACTTAATAACTTAATCAGGGCTTATCAATTTTAACAGCAGTAACTAAATTGTCAGCAAGTTAATGTTATATAGGTGTAAAATTAAAAGAAAAACGCACCTATTATGTACTATAAGCTCAATGGATGCTTTATATCCTACTTTATTTAATTCTTAAAATAGAATATGTGTCACATTATTAAACCAAGTTAACTATGGATGAAGCTTAAGAAAAGGTAACTAACTTTATCAAGGCCAAAAATTGAGCAATTGGCAGAGTTGGGCTATATACAAATTTTGTCTGACTCCACAGTCCATGCTTGATTCACTTGGTAATATTTTCCGAGATATAAAACAAATCCCAAGAGCAAGGCTGACTACAATCACTGTCCATATTTTTATACACTTGTTTACTATTTCAGTTATGTATTCACACAACACAATTAGTCATTAAATAATCATGTGAATTATTTAGAATCAAATCACTGTGAAAGCAGAGCAGTTACCAATAATTTCTCAATATCCAGAAGGTGCCATAATTGTTTTAAGAGTTTCCTTATACATTGTTTTCTGTATTGTCATCACAATAATCCTTGGATAAATATGTATGATAATTTCCATCTTAACTCGCAAAGAAGCAGAGGAGAGCTGAGAAATTAATATTAATAATTTCCTCAAGCCACGAGCCAGGAGGTAAGAGAGACTGCATGAAGACTCAGGGCTATGTAACTTTAAACTGTCACCCTCTCACATAAGGCCATAATCTCTAACAGTGACGAAAATTCTTCATTGTGAGAAATACGGTGGGAATTAGGTTGCACAGTGAATTACTTTATTGTACATTTTGTTGCAAATTATGGGGCTTTGCACACTATGAGGAAGGTTGTTTTATATTTACTTTAAAATTTAATTAAAATCATTAACTACAAGCAATTAGTAATTAAATTCTGGAAATCTGAAGTATAGCATATAGGTTATACTCAACAGTACTGTATTATAAACTTCAAAGTTGCCAAGAGACTAGATCTTAATCTTATATCATGTTATATGTCAATTATTTATTAATTAGTAAAAAAGTCACACAAATATTTTTAGTACAAAAAAAGTCATTGAATCTCTAACACAGGAAAATGCATTACATGGAGCATTGTTAAGGGTATTGATTGATTTGACAAGTAAAACATCATTAGCATCAGAAATGATTACTATTCATAATATATTTATTCGTTTATTATATATATATTTTTTTCTCATGACTTAGAGTACCTATGTATCCATCCAAAATGCTCAATAAGTGCTGAGAAGATAGCAACAACTGGGATTATTATGGTATTGATTCTCAAGGAAGTCACCTGCTGCAGCACTGGATCCCAAACCTGGCTTGGCATCAGGATACTCAGGGATGTTTGTAAAAATACAGCTTTTCAGGTCTTATCAGTGATTTCAAATCTTTGGAATATTAATATAGCTACATTTAAGGTGGCTATAAAATGAATTTTGCCATTAACAATGACTCGGGAGGATTTGTATTGAATCATTTCAGCTAAAGTAGAACTATGTTTTTCAGAACTAACTTCCATGTATGGCTTTTGTTTAATTTGGCCACACAGTAAGTTCTGCTTGAGAGTTGGAAGGCAGAAATGAAGCAGCAAGTGGCTTTTTTTTTTATACTTAGAAAGTTGGTGCAGGAAATGAGGTCCTAGTGCAACTCACACTCCTATGGCATATGCATTTAGGTACTCCTTGGTGGTGTACAGAAACAGCTAGACCCAAAGGATCTCAATTTCCTGTTAAAGTCCCTTCTCATCTTCTCTGACTTCTGGACCACATACACATTTTGCTCTGTGATGAAGGGTACTAACTAACTTTTTGTAGCAGAATACTCCAAATGTTAAAATTGAACTTCGGAGGTGGTGAGAAAATCAGATGTTCCAATCCATCCTTGTGGGTTCCAACTCAACCTTCACAATTCTAGCTGTTCTTATTTCTATTACCTTATGTACATATTTGTTCTCAACTACTTGCCCTTTGACTTCAGGTCTCAACACCAAACATGAAAACAACAGCTTAACATATATCGTATTACTATCTTCCACAGGTGTCTAATGTCAAATCCCTATAGTAAAATTTTACACTTATTAATACATATGTATATATGCATGTGCATATGTATGTTTATATACCCAAACACACACACACACACACACACACACACACAATGTGAGTGTTTTGTATATACATGAATATAGAAATGAATATAAGATGTGTGTGAATTTATATACACACACACACACACATTTAGATACACAGACATCTATTCATCTACTCAAAAGCATCTGTGTGGTTCTGCTTTTCTACTTTAACTGTAAATAACATAAAATTTGACTTTAAAAGTGAATCCAGAGGAGCACTAACTTTAATGATGGGTTCTCTGAATTAGATCTGGATTCTCTAGAGTTGGTTCCTTGATATGGTTAAATGCATGAATACACTTTCCAGTACTGAATAGGACACTAGTAGTACCTGTGGCAAAATAGTTATTTAAAAATATCACCTATGGACCCCTGTAAGAAATTACATAGAGAGGGCAAGGCATTGTGTCATCAAGTATATATGGTAATAAAAAAATGTAGTAGAAATAAATACTATAATTGCATTGAGTACTTCTGAGTGCTTTGTAGAACTTGAGGAAAAAGGATGATACGGGACTTTAATTTTCCAGCTAAAAGTTCACATAAAGAATATAAAAAATTCTATGACAGCCCTAAAGTGAACCCTTATACCTGTACCTGTGGAACCAAGATTTTTGAAAATCAAAGTAAGTCTAATCTCCTAGGTATATGACTTATGATGCGAATTGACATGTCAATCACTCGCAAAGTTTTTATATTGAAGTTAGGCTGTTGATTGGGAAAGAATATAACTGAAAAGGTGAGATAGATGTATATTGGGCAGATAAAGCTGGGAACAATAAATGTTAGATTCTGTTGAGCCTCATTTGTCAGTACTTTATGAGGAAGTTAGTCAATTTTTGCCTCAAGAACCTGTAATGGCCTCCATTGATATACTTACCTTGCAAGGGACTACGGATCTTTTTTAGGACATATCACTATCACCCCTCAATGCTTCTAAATCTAAAACCACACTCAAGACCATACAGGTTCCAGATGGTAAGGTACAAAGTTTAACTCCTTAGAAGGTGGGAACCATGGCAAAATAAATGTATAATTTTGACAATTTTTATATAAAGAAACTGGGACAACATACGTGGGGGAAAATCTTCAGAAGCAAGATTGAAGTGCAAAGAATACAAAATTATATTAGGTCAAATTAATTACTTTGACTTTCAAAATATAACTTTATTATTGAACAAGTGAACAAGCAATCATATAGTTTATTTTACAGCTTATAATACAAAATGTATTTATTTATTTTTCTCTTCCTTATGATTTTCTTTTTTTAATTGTTAAATATATTGGGGTGACATTGATTAGTAAAAATTACATAGATTCCAGTTGCACAATTCTACAATATGTCGTTTATGTATTGTATTATATGCTCATCTCTCAGAGTCAGTTCTCTTTCCATCACCATATATTTGTGTCCCTTTCTCTGCTCCTCCACTCCTCTCCCCACTTACCCTCAGGTAACTACTAAATTACTGACTGTGTCCATAAGTTTTGTTTCTTTGTTGCTTTCAATTTTATGTTCCACATATAATTAGAATCACGTAGTTCTTGGTTTTTTTCTATCTGGCTTATTTCACTTAGCATGATGATCTCAAGCTCCTGGTGGGAATGCAAACTGGTACAACCACTGTGGAGACCAGTATGGAAGTTCCTCAAAAAACTAAGAACAGAATTGCCATATGACACAGTAATCCCTCTTCTGGGTATCTTCTCAAATAATTTGAAAACCTCAGTCTGCAAAGATATGTGCACCCCAATGTTCATCACAGCACTATTTATGGTGGCCAAGTCATGGAAACAACCAAAATCTCCTCTGATAAATGACTGGATAAAGAAGCTGTGGTACATTTACACAATAGAATACTACTCAGCTATAAGAAAAGATGAAATAGGGCCATTTATGACAACATGGATGAGTCTTGAGGTCAAATTAATTTGGATTGGACCATAATTTATTATGGGTTTACCAAGTGGATATTGGAATTCAATTCATTAGTTTGAGAGTTTGGAAGTTGTTCTAACAGTTACTTGGTTGGTTTAAAAAAAAAAAAAAACTGGACCAGAAATTCACCCACACCGAATAAAGTTGAAATATACTTCTTTGCATATATAAAAATGAAGGAAAAATGTACTTTGGTGTATAGATGAAGGTACTTAAGTAAATTGGAATGCAATAATGTACTTATCACTGAAGGGCTTCTCAGTCATCCCTTAAATATTGCTCCTGAATGAGTCCAAAGGACAATTGCATTTTTGTGACTGTGAGAAATGCATTTGTGATGGGAGTACCATCATCTCTAAACAGTTCTGAGATGTTCTTCTCTGTAAGCCAGAAATGACAGTGTAAAGTGCTGCTATTGACCCAAGCACCCTAAATTTAAGGCATGGGAATTCTGAGTTGGCATGGACCAAGTTTTAGCACTTTGTTGCCAAAGCCAAGGTCAGTATGGTTGCCAAAATAGTTTTCATATGAAGCACTTGCCATAGTAAACTGAGCCCAGAGATGTTTGGTATTGAATAATCATACTGCTCCTAGAACTGAGATAGAAGGGTAGCCATCCAAAGTATTTATTTTTATAAGCAGAAAAACTGTAGGACTGAGTTTATAATGTAGACTCAAGGCCTGGCAATCAAATCTCAAACATGAGCCAGTTCCCAGTCACAGATCCCCATGAATGAAGGGCAGGCAAAGTCCCCTTGAAGAAGGACTCCACCATGCAAGCAAAATGTGTACTGTAAAACTTCTTTCTAAAATTCTCCCAAAGAAAAAGGCTGTCATCATTTATTGGGAAATTGTAATAAGGAAAGCAAAATAATCAATCTGACTTTTGCATGATTTTCAGAGATTGTCTATGAACTGGCACTAAACCCTATAAATCAAACCTCAATTGTGGTTCCCCAAGTAAGAATAGAGACTTATGAAGAAAAGGTCATCAATGAAAGTTTGGATTGGGTTTGTCTCACAGTGAATCCAGGGAGCCTCTGAACCCATACAATTATTTTCTCCTAGGTTTGGAACATTAAGTTGAAGTCTATATGCTCAGCAAATGGAATATTTCTACTTTGGTTATCTGATCTGTGTGAGGTATCTTATGGTAGGGAGAGCCAAGAGAAAAACTCTGGAACTGCCTCTGTCTACCAAAATAGTAGGTCAAAAGCAATGCCACATTTTGGGTGGATTATGGAGATAAGTGAGCCACCATGCAAGACTTGAAAAACGCAGTGGTACTAATTCACCCCTCATCTCTTTCAGCTCTCGTTCCTGACCTGTGCAGAACACAGATCCATCTTGGAGAACTGCAGTGGCTTATCATAAAATTAATCTATGGCAACTCCAAAAGCAGCAGCAGTTCTAGGTATGATTTCATTGTGACAGCCAATCAATGCATCCTCTAGCATCTAGTATCAGATATTGATCTTTTTGTTCCCTCTTATATATCTCCTCATACACTTTTTATAGTTGTTAGTAGAAATCATAGAAGCAGTTTACTTTCAGCAATATGTCTTCATTGTTACACTTTAGGGCCATGTCAACTCCCCATCATTATTCCATAATCTAGTTTTTAGAGACTTAATCATCTCTCCACTCCACAGGTCATCACTCTGTTCCATTACACTGATAACATCATATTGAGTGAACTTGGTGAGAAGGATGTAATGACTAATGTAGACTCATAGTTAAGGCATGTGTGCCAGAGAGTGGGAGAAACTTTTTACAAACATTTAGGAACCTGCCAATTAGGTAAAATTTCTAGGGCCCTGTGCTCTGCTAGAGTGTGCAGACCTATTTTCTGGGGTATTACAAAAGTAATTGTGACATCTGAACCATTAAGAAAGAGGCATGATACCTAATGTGTGACTCTAGATTTTAGAAGTAACAAATATGTCAGGTGGACAGGCTGCATTGATTTATATTTGCTGAGTAATCAGAAAAACTATCAGTTTTAAATGGAGCCCAGAATAACAACAACCAAAAAAAAAAAAAAAAAAAAAAAACAAGCAGGAAAAGCTACTCTGCTCCTTGCACTGTATGACTCTTCAGAACCAATGGTGCTTATAAAATTGAAGGAAGATAGAATGCATTTGTCAGGAGCTAGTAGGTGAATCATAGGGTATACTCTTATGATTTAGAGAAAAATTATGCCATCCTCTGCAGATAACTATTCTCCTTTTGAATAACAGTGTCTGGCTTGATGTTGGAACTTTATAGAGCCTGAATGCTTGAAATGAGCCACTAAATTACCGTGTAATCTGAATTGCCCATCAAGAATTGGGTATTGTTTGATCTACCGATCTGCAAAATTGAATATGCAGAGCATTACATTATCAAACAGGAATTTTATATGCAAGATTGGGCTCAGGCACATTCTGAAGGAACATGTAAATTACATTAGCAAGTGGCACAGATGCCCATGGCCTGCATCCTGTATATTACCTCCTTTTTTCTCATCTTTACCTATGACCTCATGCAAAGTTCCTTATGGTCAGTTGGCAGAGGACTAAATTAAAATAAGGTCTAGTTTATAGATGGTTCTGCAAAATCTGATGGTTCTACCTGAAAGTATATGGCTATAGCACTACAGCTCTGTAGCATGGTACAGACAGATTCTGGGGAAGCCCTGAACGATAGGGGTAGACAAAAATTCTCCCAATGGGCAGAAATTAAAGCATAATCCTGATGTTTCATTTTGTGTATATATTGAACTATAGGCAAAGGCTAATGGTTTGGCTGGATGGTCAAGGGCTTAGAAGAGACATCATTAGAAAACTGGTTATAAGAAGGCAGAGCTATGTAGACAGTGTTCTCTGCAGGAATACAGGATATGAAACTATGTGCAGTACCATATGAATGTTCATAAAAGGGCAGCCTCAGAAGAAGAGAATCTTAATAATCAGGTGGATGGTAGACCTAGTCATCCCCTTTATTTAACTATTTCAATATATTTTTCACAGTAGGCTCATGACAAAAAGTAGTCATGGTAGTAGGAATGGTGGTTATGTGTAGTTTTAACAAGATGGCCTTCCATTCGCTAATTATGACCTGGTTACAGCTACTGCTGATTGTCCAGTCAGCAGTAGAAACCAACCCTGAGAACCCCCTTCTTCAAAAGCCATCATTCTGTGGTGGGGTCAACCATCTGGTAGCAAGAGATGAGAAAATTCATGGGAATATTCTCTTTTTGAGTAAAGGAAACGGAGACCTAGTGTTGGGGAAGTAGAGGGCAGAAGCCTTAGCGTATGATAATAAGACAGCAAAGATCCCAACTCCAATTCCATGCCCAGACTTTCTATCATCCCAAACTGCCCTGATTTTAAGAGGAGCCTGCTCAGTGAAGCAAAATTGTTGGCAATGATATTACAGTACATTAAAACTCTTGAAAGTTTGTTGCACTTGTTGAGCTACTTATTTAATTTAATAACTGTTATATGTGACATGTTTGCTAAATATCTCTTGTCAGTGCCATTACAAATTCTTATAGAAAAGTAATATAATTAAAAGTCAGAAATTTAAAGGATGAACTATATGTGAATGGTAGAGGTACCCATAGGCCAAGTACCTGCAACTTACACCTTTGACATTTCTGAAGTTCTCAGTAATTAAAACATACACAAGACCTATTCTTAATTCCTGGTTCAATCACCAATTACCTGGATGACTGTGGGCAAGGTACTCAAATTCTCTAAGTCTCATTTTTCCTGATACATAGGTATATAAAGCCATAATAATATTGATTCCTTGCCATGTGTCTATGAGAACTACTTGTGAAAGTATAAAATCCTGATCTGAAATACTGGTGCATACTAAGAATTCAATAAATGGGACCTTAATTATTTTATAAGACAACTAAACTTACCAATTAAACACCATATGATGAGTTACATTTTAAACAAGCAATTAATTACATACCAACATTTATAAACAAAAAGTGACAAGTAACTACGAAAAACTGTGATGATAAGATTGACAAATTCTTCAAAATGATTGTTTGCCTCTTTCTTTCCAAGTTGAAAACAAAGGTAATCTGTTTCCCACTTTTCTCCCCATCTTTAACAGTGCCTTGTTGTCTAATGACTTCCTGCTGCTTTTTTCATCAGGTTGTCTCATCTGAAATAGGACATATGTACTACAAGTCCCAACTAAGGCTAACTAGATTACCTCTTGCTTTCAGTTTAATTCAGTATGTCACCAATCAAGAGAAATGACCCCCCAGTGGCAGGCTTAACCACAACTTGGCTGCCTTGATGAAATGGGACATCGTGTCCACACTAAGTGGGAGTACAAAAAGATACCAGATGAGACTAAAACATGATAGAATCTCCCACATGACACATTGTGCCTCCTAAAAACAAGGGGCAGTGAGAAACTCTCTAGGAAAACAGAACAAAAGTATTTGGTAGAAATTGGCAAAAATAGAGTTCTTAGCGACACTCCAAGCATTGCCTTTTCCTGCTGGTTCAGCTGGGTATCCTCAGAACTGACACGGAAACCTACTGTGGGAAGTCATTTGGCCTGCACCACTCAGCGCCCCTCAAAACCAGGCATCTCATGTTTATCCTTCCTCGGTAGGTTTATGCAGTGACACCTGAGAGGAGAGCTCTGTGACAGTGGGACATTTTCTGAAGTGCCGTAGAAACCGTAGAAAGTTTCTGCCTCTGCAGGGCATGTGTCTGACCCTTATCTCTCTGCCACACCGTACTTTATTCTTCTTTAGTCTTTTTTAACACACCTCCCTAAAGTCACAAGAACTCCCCAAGCAGCAAGGGCGTTTTCCAGGCTGCTTCACCCCCCTGGTTACTGAGGGGTGGGGAGAAAGGGCTGGCCTGCATGGCCCCCGGCTTCCCTTATTCCTCTTACATCTACGTGGTCCTGAGCACGTGCTGTCATCTGTTTCTGTTGCTTTTTCTTGCTCCTTCAAGATCACATTATGTAACAGTGTAGGATGGGTGGAGGTTAAATGATAAAATTAATATGAAGTACCTATAATGCCTGATATATATATCTCTCATATAAATTTCCTTCATCTTTTTCAAATTGTATTTGATTATATGATGTGGAAATTACATCATTCGGATATCTTCTAACTTTACAACCAATAATAACCTCCTGAAGGGAAGAGACCAAATTTCTCATTTCTGTTCAGCTACCCGGGACACTTGGCTGCAACGGGACACTTGGCTATAACTGACTCAGTCACTGCTGCTCTGTCCGAGGATGCATATTTTCTGCCACGATCATGCCTGCCCTGCTGAAGAACAAGGCAGGGTTTGTAGGCCCTCAGAACAATGTCAGAGTGCATTTGTTTGAAATCAGACAAATTCCTAAGTCATTGTGCACCTTTCAGGAGCTCCACATTTTGCTTAAATGAAGTTCATCCTCCTTGGCATCTTCTAAAAGCCTTTTTTTATTGTTAAACTTACTGGGATGACACTGGTTAGCAAAAATTACATAGGTTCCAGGTGTAGAATTCTATAGTGCATCGTCTATGTGCTGCATTAGGGAGGGCGAGTCAAGTATATGGTGATGGAAACTGAACTGACTCTGGGTGGTGAACTAAAAGCCTTTTCATTATCTGGTTCTCACAGGCCTTTTCCTGGTCATTGTCCAACAGTCCCCACTCCCTAGAACCACTCATATTCACCACAGCCTCTAGGTCTGTGTCTTTACTTGTTTCTCACTGTGTCTAAAACCCACCTTCTTTACACTCTACTCATTTCTTAAGACTCTGATCCAAGATTTCCACCCCAGAGGAAGGTTTCCTTTTTGGTTAGTTCAGGCTTTCATGCTTTTCTTGTTCTGCATTCTTAAAAATCAAGCCTCATTTCAGCCTAGAATAGGCTGACCAGATGTCCCATTTTAAACAGGACAGAAAACAAGGGTACTGTCTGATTTCAATCAGAACCTATGGTCAGCCTCACCGAGCTAAACTCGAGGTGTCAGTAGACTGACCACACGTACTGTTTGAAACAGGACAGTACCGTTGTTTTCTGTCCTGTTTAAAAATGGTACATCTGGTCAGCCTACCTAGAAGGTCATCACTCATTATACAATTCTTAAATTACTTAATGAATAATATTGATCTCAATGTATTATCATGAATTGACTGCTTTGTTTTGTTTGTTATCCATTATAAATCCTGTAAGAACAGAAGATGATGTTCTAGTCTGTCACCAAACTGGTCACATGGTGGGCAATCAGTAACTGTCCAGTGAACAAACTGGGGAGATATCTACAGAGATACTGCAATTTCTCTTATGTACAGCTGTACTGCTAGGTGAAAAGGACAAGGCCACAAAGGGTGATATACACTTAAACTGGGTTATCTTTATTGGAAAAGCTACAACTTTGTATTTTATTAACAATGACAACTAATATGTAATAGTTATTATGTGCAAGAGAATGTGCTAACAGCTGTACATGCATTGTCTTATGTAACCATTGATATAAATCTGTGAGGTAGGTACTGTTACTGCTGTCATCTTAAATGTAAGGAAACTGAACCTGAGAAAGGATGGTGGATAACCAATATTACAACCCCAGAGGGAATGAGGGTGGGATGATAATTAGGTCTATATGGAGCCAAAGCCCAACCTGCCAGTGACTGTCCCATGAATGATAACCTTCCAGATAGTCACTAATGGATTAGCAAGATTAGTGCTCTAACAGGAAAACCCTAGCAGTTTAGAGAAATGCAGGGAGCAAATAATTGAAACATTCCTGGGGAGATCTTTATGCTTCAGGGGGCTTGAGGCCATTGATTGGAGTTTGATTAACATGCCAAATACCTGGTGCAACGCACAGACAGTGGCTGAGGACTGAAGCGTGGTCACACACACACACACGGTGCACAGTCAGAATGCTGCACACTGCGAGGTGCTTTGAAGAGGTGAGAGCAGAGAGTGCCTATCAAGCATAATCAAAATGACAACTTCATGATGTGGGGCATTCCATTTCATTGATTAACCAATTAGTTCATTCAGTCGTGGTAAGATAATTTTTTTTGAAATTTAATTTCTGTCTTGTTCCAGTTGCAGTAGGAATAAGGAAGACAAAGTTTTCTTTCATTTCCCCCTCTTACCCCAATGGCCCTAGGCCTTTGTTTAGCTGGTGATGGTGGCTGGCAATTTGGGAAGGACAAGGTTGTTACCCAAACAGTGAGTAGAGGGTTGGCTTCACATAACCTGGGAATGTTGAGTGTTACTGTTCCTAGAGATGCTCCCGAGGCACCACTGGTGTACAGCACCTCAGCAGAAGTAGAAACTTGAAGCAAATCAATTCCAGGGATGTTTTTGTGGACTGGAATTTAGCAGGTATCCTATGTCCAGCATGGGGAGAATGGAATAGCACATGTGAGTCAGTGAGCCCTAACAGTGGCATCTGTAATGAATTTAAAACCAATAGGCACTTCTTTGGTTTTTCTGAACTAGGAGAAGACAGTTTTTTCTTTATGATCCTAAGGGAGGATTTTTTTTATCCTTCCCTTATCCTTGAATAACTGAGGTTAGATTTCCAGGCAACCTTAGAATATGGAAATGACTCTTGCATAATTGGATATAGAGGAAAAATAAAGAAATTAGTAATTTGCTGCAACCTGAGCACCTTGATATACATTTATGTTGATTATACACTTATTTAGCAAACCCACATTAATCATCAAAATGTTTTAGGCATGTTGCAACACACAAGGGTAAAATAACAATCAAGAAGTAGGTCCTGGTTTTAAAGGGCCTGGGGAACTAGTAAGATAAAAATAACTTACAGATAGAACAAGTATTGAATACCCAAGACATACACAGTCAATTCTAAAAGATTACAAAAGAGGGATTGCTGATTTGATCTTTTCGAAACAGGGAGGGCTTACTGTAAAAAGAAAAAATCTAAGCAGAAACCTAAAAGGCAATACAAATTCAGTCAGGTCAATAAAAGTTGAGGAGTATGGGAATAATCAGAATGATTAAGCAACTTGCACATCTAAAAACTGGCAGAGCTACAATCCAAAGTCTATGCCATTTCTACTAATGCACACTGTTAGGAGAAAGCCTTTGTCTAATAAAAACAGGAATGGATCAACCCAACAAAAAGAAAAGAAAAGCAGGTTTCAGCTATGGAAGCCAACATAGAATTCTGTTGAGGCTCATCCAAGGCCAAATCTCCAGAAACAGATGAGCAGGCCAGATGTACACAGTTAGTCTGCTATCTTTCTGGTTCAATAATTTTCATTATAGCAACTGAAATCAAATGTTGGTAAGGTCTGAGGTTCAGAGTCTCTCTTTTTCCTTTTAATTCTATAATGTGAAAAACAGCTGCAATTGAATCTCCAGGCTAGAGAAGAGATGCTGCTGTGTCTCTGGATGGACCCCTGCAGGTACCGTTGACAGCAAGATGCTAAAACGTAAAAAGAAGTATGCCAAGTCCTAGGCTTGCCATAAGTATTACACAGGACACATGGAATTGCATACATGAGAGGACATGCATGCTGTGTGGCAGCCATCAACTACAGTGGTACAGCCATCGTGACTTTGAGTGAGATATCATTTTATTAGGTAGATGGCCCTATTTGATTAATCACAGCAACTGGTGGGAAACAATATTTGCATAGGGCACGTATTTTCTGTCCTAGCATTCATTGGTATGTGAGACATATTCAACAAAAAGCATTTAGTAAATGGGCATCAGGCACATAAAAGGTTTATGTTGTTTTTACGAACAAAATTGCTATTTACAAATACAGCACAGCAGGTTCTCTGTTTTATGGACAGAAATAATTCACTCTGAAGTTATAAAGGTCCCAGAGAAATGGGTTTGGTTATATCCATCCCATTTTAAATTATGAGAAGCCCATGCCACCATCCCAGAGACTTGTACCTTTCCAGGCCACGTCTTGAATATTCACGCACACTAGCCAAATGATGGATCCTAGCTGGGCAGGCTTAGCGGCCAGAGTCCATTTACAGCCTGTTAGCACAATGTTATTATTCTTTGCAAAATGCAGGCAAACACAGAAGTTTCTATAGCAAAAAATGCCTTACTCTTTATTATTTCCAAAAGGCATGTTTCAGGCCATTTCAAGGTGACAGGAGAATAAACATTGCAAGCAAATAAAAAGGAATTCCCATTGTAAAGCACTTTTGAAATAATCTTCCCAGACACAGTTTAATTTTTTTTTCATAAAGAATTTAAAGCATAATCATCTTTTTCTCCCTATTTAAAAGGGCAACTAAACACCCACTTTGGCCTTCCATCTATAAGAGCATCTTACTCACTATGAGAAAATATTATTATAAGAACAAAAAGAATAAAACCTAACAGGGCTGAAAAAAATAAAACTTTTACTGATTTAAAAATGTTAGACTTAATTAATAACTATGAAAATGAAACCTAATAATAATTATAGAACGGAATCTATACATCACCTCAGCATAACATTTTAAGAATGAGCTGGAAGGAAAGGGTAGAAAGACAGTAAATGTTAACTTTTAAAAATTGCGTTATCAAAAACTAGACTGTTACTTAAATTATAATCCTAATCCTTAAAAAAACAAATACAAGGGATAGATTTTTCATGTTATATTCATTTGTATTGTTTTAAAGTTTTGCTCCATATACATATGTTTCCATTATAAATTAAAACACAAGCTAGGTAGCTAGATAATCTTTGGTAATTATAAAAACTGTATGCTGTGTGACAGTTTAAAGAATTATATATCTATATCTATATCTATATCTATACAGATCATTAAAAAAAGTCACTAAACAGCATATATACTATGATTCCTACCATATTAAAAGCTGAAATATAATTTAATATAGATACAATACTGTCAAACTGAGGGTAAGAGCTATAGTGGGAAGAGGGACTGATAGAAACACAAGAAAAGCAAAGAGAAGGCAGAAGCACCTTCACCTGGTTTATCGTTCATGCATCTGAGACAAAACTGAGTGAGAATTTTACCCCCCATCCCACCTACGGGAAGTGAACAGATTTGGCTGTCCTGAGGAATGCATGTGTAAGCTTTTAAAAGAGTCAGTGGGAACTACACAGGACACAGTTACATGGCATGGGAAATCCACTTGTCACATCCTGGTGTCCCCACCAACAGTCCACCCTGCAGTCATTTGCTTCTGGGGTTGTCTCAGACTGGAGCCCACATCTTTGCTCAGTGTCTTCTAGAACAAAGAGAAACTCATCTCCCTTCGATCTTGTCAGATCACATGGTGGGAGTTCAGCCGGTTATACTGATGCCTTCTCTCTCTGCCCAGCCATGTCATTCCTGTTTCCTTCCTGCATTTCCCACTCCTTCGCACATACACCAGTCTCAGATGAGCAAACACACAGACTCAGCAGAGACCCATCCTAGGATTATGAGAGAGCGTGCTAGTTATGGACATCCTTAATCTCATGACTGATTCTCTAACAGGCCAGCTCATGTGGTTTTAAGGAAAGGAAAACCTCTCAGGAGGAACACTGCATTTGGTACAAGATCAACTATCCCCTATCCTACCTCCCTTCCAAGTCCTTTTATTATAACTGGGAAAACGAAATGGCAATGTCTTATAATAGAACTGGACCTGCCCCTACATCTCTCAAAACAACTGGAATTGGTGGCTGTTCTCAATTGCAGATGATTACTCCCTGATTTTGGAATTTAGAATGTCTTTTGACCTCAGCTCAGATCTGAGCAAACAAGATGAATTTCTTTCTATACATCTGGTTACAAGGAGAGATCAGTACAGCAACTATTACAGTCTTCTAATTAAGAAATGATAAGACTATGTTAGGGCAATTTATTTAGCATGGAAGTTACAGATGAAATTCCCATGGTATTTATGAGATAAAATAAGCAGGACCATGTGAGCAATGCAAATGCAGGAGAAGGGGTGATTGAGAAAGAGAAACAATGAAGAGATTCTCCAAGATTTTTGACTTGAGTAGCTCTATGGGTCACCAACTGAGAAGGCAAATACAGGTAGAAAAGTTCAGCAGAGAGAAAAGACCAGACCTTAAGGGACATTTCAGTTTGACATATCTGTTACACACCCTAAAGAAAATGCTCAACAGATAGTTGGTGTGAAACTCAAGAAGTACACACAGTCAGAGCTGAAGCTTCATTTGGAAAGTCTTAGATGTAACTTTGGTGGATAGGACTAAAGCAAACGATTAAGAAAATTTGTTTTCAAAGAAAGGGAAGAAAAGTCTTTGTTATTTGGTGACAAGAAACTGCTTTTCTTAAAGTAAAGGAGTAAATAACGGATACAGTTTCCTCTTTGAAGATTTAAACTCGAATAAATGTGGCCAGTTATCTGAGGATCCAGGTTCTACCGAAGCAGGGAATAAGTTGGGAAATAAATCTCCATGAAGTCAGCTGCTATAGTGTTGTCAGACACCCTTCCCTGGAACTTTGCTAGAACAGCAGGCAGGTAAGATGGTATAAAAAACATGACCTGATTTTAAATAAATAAAAATTTCCTATATTTTGTGTTGCAAATGTTATTAACCCTACCAGACCTGAGGCCCTGAACCTAACTGTCCCCTATACCTGGGCTCCTGAGCATTAAAGAGAAAAAACCAACACGATATAGAAAAATGTTAGTAGGCCCACCTTTCATTTCGAAAATTAGGTCCAGCGGTCTAGCGGCAGGTTTGGAAATTATTGAAAAATTGGTACAGTGGGCTGGGAGGGTTAAGGAAAATATTTTTACCTTAGAACCTAAGAAATGCTATTTTCTGGCTCTCCTTAGTTGGGTTGTTGCAATGCACCTTGATCATACCAAAAGAAACTTAGTGACAGAGTTAAGCCATGGTCTTGTCCTACCTAGTTAATGACTATAGACAGAAAATTTCATTAAAAAATGAAAATTTGATTGCCATCCATGTGACAACCTCTAGGGCCAAAATAACAGAATGAGGCTTGTACCATCCCAGGCATAATATTTTAGTGGCTGAGAAATGTAACATTGTCACGCAAATATTTTAAGTACCTTTAATTCATAGATCAATAAATTATTACCCTGTCATATTGCATTACAGAGGATGCACAGAAAATATACTGATTTTATGATTACTCGGTTTAGTCATTATAAAATATTGAACACAGGTACTATGTAATTCTTTTTGCTAATTCAGATGCTATCTTGATTTTTATTTTTATTTTTTGGGATGTGGAGAATCAGTCAATAAATAAGTTTGCTTGCTGAGATTTCTTCTCACTCCCTCCTTCATACTGCCCTCCACAGCTCTCTGTATATCCAGCAACCAGAATGTGCCTGAGTCCAAGTAGGACAGAGAAAGCAATCAAAGACATGAGATTTATAACTTAGTTTGGAAACGAGATTAAAACAGTTAAAGAATAGGAGCTATGAGTATCATATTCTACAATCCAGACTGTAAATGTGTTCGAGAAAGCAGTTCAGGGAAGCAAGTGATCATTAGGGCTCTAAGAAATAGTAATTCACTTATGGAACCTAAGCTAACTTCTGAAATGTAGAAATGACCTGGATAGGCAGAGAGAGGTAGAAAAATAATCTCTGATTCACAAGGAATAGGAAGAATTAATGTTAAAGAATTAAGAGTGCTTTATTTCATGTGGGCCTATGTGTGGCTGTTCATTAAGAAAAATTATTTTACCTGATGAAGAAGTTCCTAATTATTGACTATTTGTACACACTTTGAAAGGTTGTTCCTTCTTTGTCTGTTTTATAGAACTTGGTTTCTCAGAATTTATTGAAAGGCCCTTTTGATTTCCTACTTTATATTTTTTCTTGGAGGATTTTATCTACTCCTACAACTTCAGCTACCAAGTTTAGCCTTATTATTTCCAAATTCATACCACAAAATTCATACTTCTTACGATGTCTCTCATATTTTCAACTGCCAATCTCTATGTGGATACTCCAGGCTACCCCTTGGTTGATTGTATACAATTTAATTTATTATGCACACCCCCACCATCTTGTTCTCCACAAATTTATAAATGACTCTATCACCCACTCAAATGCCTTAGCAAATCATCTGAAAATGATTCTTAACTAACTCTGGCTTTTTCACACTGTACATTCAATTACCATGTCTTAATAACCATACCTCATAATTAGCTCAAACAATAACCTATTAAGTTTACAATCTAGTGGAAATCTATAGCTAGAAAAAGTTGTATTTCACATAAAAGAAAAAATACCACTTTTTTATAGAATAAAATATATAGATAAGACAGTTATTTGTGTTTATTTTTGACCATGGAGTTCGTATGTAAATTATGATAATTATTAGTATTCAAACAATAATTTTCATTATTAATAATTATAATTTATTCAATAGTAAGCACTGAGTTTTGTTCCAAATATATCATGTGTGAGTTTCCTAAGCAACAAGTAGTAGTCGGTACATGTTGGAAGGGATTGATCCAGTAGACATTTAAGGAAAAACTTTCAAACTTTGATTAACAATTAGAAGAGAAAATAATTTAGATAATTGTCTGAGGGATTTAACCTACACTTTTAGAAAAAGAGGTAATAAAACTGAAGCTATTTAGCCTTAATGAGAAGTAGTTCCAATTTCTCTGAAATGGTATCCTGATTCTAAGATCCATGGAGACAAATTTAAGTTCACTAAAAGGGAAGACTTTTGATGGTTGAAACTGTCTGAAATGGGACAGTTGTCTTAGGCTGTAGTTCCCTAGCACTGGAAGAAATGATCCAGAAGCTAGGTAATCATAAAGCAAGAGAACACTTGGGGGATTCAAGCATGGATGGGTAGATCTTGATGATCACTCAAACTCCCCTATCTCTGACACACATGTCCCAAAGGATCTCACTTTTCTTACTTTATGAGGCTTTTTAGAACTTTGAACATTCTGCAAATAAATAGTACTCTAAGTGTTGTCAAACCACACTGAAGCCACACTCAAACACAAATCTACATCCTGCTGAGATGCAAGGAGAACCATTCCCAACTGGAAACTTCAAGGATAAACACATATTCTTTGTACACTAATTGCTCACCTGTTTGTATTTCTTCCTCATGGAAAATTTAATAACTACTCAACTTACTCCTCTTACTGTTGAAGAGGATATATGTCGTGTTTACAGGAGAATACACAGCTGGTAAAAGCCAGCACTCTCTATTTCGGAAGAGTGAACCAGCAAGCAGCTGAACTGAGCTGTGATTCACTTAGCATCCAATCTGAAAAGATCAATTAATCTCCTCCTCTGGAGCAATTCAAGATTTCATAAATCATTCATGGACATAAAAAATGAGTAGAACACAGCCTAATCAGTCATTTATTAAAAAAAAATACTGAGCATCTACTATGGGTGAACAAACCTGAGATTGAATAGTTGAGTAAGGCATGGTCACTTCAGAGGAACTCACAGCATATTGAGCTTAATCGACATATGAAAAATTCAATTGCAGCCTGACTTGCTGTATATCACATAGGCTTATATGAATCTAGGAGGAGGATTAACTCTAAAGAAAGTGTAAAAGATCTCACAAACATTACATTTCAACTATGCTTAACAAAAAAATTTCATTTTTTTCATTAACTTATTCATGATCTATCTTTTCATTTGGCATTTACTGTAACTCCAGGCATGCTCCTGGCCAAGAAAGATAAAGAGGTTAAGAGACAGTCCTGATTCTAAAGGAGCTCACTGAAATAAAAAGAAAATGCAGATACCAAACAAGTTCTCTAATGATACAGAGGAAGAAGATAGGCCATAGGAAGGGTAGAAAAATGAATTCCAAAGGAAAAAAAAAATGACATCTGATTAGTGGTGAATGACCAGTGATGATTGTTTACAGAGCCTGACGTGTTGGGAGTGATGAGAGAACGTGTGTTCTTTACATGGATAAGAACACTTAGTCGCGAAAGATGACATAGAAGGACAACGGAGTAGAGGGGCCCAAGTGTAATGAGGCAGAGTGAAAGATGATGCTAAAAAGGAAGCTTTGGCCTACTCCTAAAGGTCCTTTCACGTCAGGTCTAGGGTTTTGAATTGAAAGAAATGACATAAGCAGCCTTGTTTGCTTTTCAGATAGACATAGTGGCAGTTTATAAAATAAATTGAGTTTCATGGCAAGAAGGGGACTAAAGAAATCTTCTCAGGTTATGTGGACCAATGACGGCTATGTGTCTATTCTCTATGCTAATCATATTGTTGAGCTCTGCCTTACAGAAACTGATAGTTTAAAGTGGGTTTGGATTAAAGTTATAAAATTTGAAAATTCAGCAAAAAAAGCATCATATAAATAAGATTTTTTAAGGGAACACATAGTGTACTGAAGGGAAAAATGTTTTCAAAAATGTTAGCAGCAAATTTCAAATAATAAATGTACTGACTGGACAGATGTAAACTGTATATCCAAGTATTCAATTTAGCCATTTTTCTACCCATTGACATACAGGCCTGCCTCACTTAATGACAAAGTTTCTTTCTGATGACTACGTTGTTAAGAAAATTGGTCAATAAGAGAGGAGCTTGTGGTATGTCGTGGTACTATAGGGTATGTATTTTTCAATAGATATCATGCCACACCACACTTATACTCAAAATATGTGGTCTTGCATGGTTGCAAACTTCGTGTAGTGAACACTAACCAACTGCAGAACAAGACAGAAATTGAGAAAGTGGATTCCTGAGACTCACACAGATTGAGAAAGGGGATTCCCTGTGCTGGAGAATTGGAAGTTAAGTCCAAGCAGTCATTAATCAGGTAGGTTGTTAAGTGAGGAGTGGCTGTGTAAGTTTATAGACATAATAAAAATAAATGTCCTTAACAAGCATTTGCCATTTAGTACATTTGTGATTTCTTATTATCCCTTTAATTCTAGCTGTTGAGGGTGATATATGATAATGTCCAAAGATGTAACAGACAAAATTAACTAATGTATCATGGAAAAAACATAAACCTTTAAGGAAAAAAAAATCACAGTAAACAGGATATTTTAGATCAAGTGTGTCCAACCTGAGGCCCATGGGCCTCATGCCCAACACAAATTTGTAAACTTTCTTAACACATTATAAAAATTATGCATGGATCTTTTCTTAACTCATTAGTTATTGTTATTATTAGTGTTATTATATTTTACATGTGGCCCAAGACAATTCTTCTTTCAATGTGGCCCAGGAAAGCCAAAATTTAGACACTTTTGTTTTCGATAATCTCCAGAAAACAGAGTAAATCTCAGAAGTAAAAGTATAGGATTATTAGAAATAATGCCAAAGATCATTAGAGGTTTTGATAAAGGCCAACACCCAAAATATTCAGTTGCAATGCCCGTATGATATAGAACATGCAGCCAAAAATGGTGGCATGCAGATAAATTGGATTAGGGTGTTTTGTTTTGTTTTTTCAGAATGATATCATATCAAGGGCTCAAGTTTTGAATAAGAAACATAGGTTGAAATATAATTGCTTTTCTTACTGTTTTTAATGTAGGCATCAAAATGAAGTAGAAAGCATCCCCATTTTGCAAATGAAGGAAACTGAGGCTCAAATAATAATTGCATGTTCCATGTCAAGATCACATAGTTCATTCAAATCCACACTTAAGAAACACATATATTGCTCTTTTTAAATATAAGACACTGCCCTTAGGCTTTTATAATTTATATAACCCTCAATATAACTCCATGAGGTACCTATTTATAATGCCCATTTTAAAGATGAAGAAACTGAGGCATAGAAAAGTTTCATGCATTAAGTCATTGAATTAGCACACACACACCACCACTACCACCACCACCACCACATTTTGGAAGCTCTTGTATCCTCCTTTTCCTAATGAGAAAATGGTAGCACAGTAAGAGTTAAATGACCTCCCCAATACAACACAGCTAGTAAATGAAAAAGGCAAGATTAGAAGGCAATTTCATCACAGAGCTAGACACACCTCCTGTCAACCATTCCTTAGGGTCCCAGTAGCTTTCAATAGCATTAACATATGACATCTTCTGGGACAATTTTTTAAACCAATTTTCAAATAATGATGAAAAAAGAAATCCTCATGACTTTTTAGAATTCATGTGATTTTTTTATAGTGCTATTGTTTGTCAGCAAGATTTCTCTAGATTGTATTACAATACTGCTGGGATATTTTACTCTACATCCCCTATACCTTCTCTAGAGGGTTTACCTCTTCTCTTCATGAAGGTTTCTTTACTCATAAGTCTTGTCTTCAACTTGAATCCAAACATAACGAGGTCCTCATGGGGTTTAGCAGCTGCCTTCTAAATGGAATATTGGGTGTTACTTATGTTACTGCCTAAGGATCTTAGGTACGAAAGGATTTGTCTAATACAGAATGGCGTGAGGTGGAGGATAATTAGAGCAAGATTGGGCTTGGTGGTAGTGTTAAAAGTAGACTGAAATGACTGGATATTTGGTTGAAATACCAGCCTCATCAATCATGTGTCTAACCATAAGTCACTTTACATCTCTGAGATTCAACAGCTTCATCTATAAAAGGAAAGTTACTTAATTCTACCTTATCTGGTTATAAGGACTGGAAACAACTTATGTGAGATAAGTTGTGACTTTCTTACTAATAGAGATAATAACCAGTATTTTCATATTATTATATATTATAGGTATTGCAGATATACTGAAATGTTATTTGTAATAATCACTATTTTGAAATTATTGTATAAACTTGCTGCCATATCTTGTTATTTAATAAATTTAAAAGTAAAACTCATTACTGTATTAATATTTTTTCAAAACATATTTGGGCAAATGTATTAGAGTGTAATTGATTCATGTGTACATTTTATGAATTTTAAGATGTTCACAAAATTTTTCAGAGAAAAAGCCCATGACTGTCTCAAGATTGCCAGAGGAATGCACCACATAAAAAGGGTTGAGGAGTCAAGTTTTTGTTGCCTTTTTATAGTCTGTTAAGTATTTTCAAAGTCTTAGTTCCTGAGAGCTGGTAATTACAGACCATGGAACCCGCTGGGAGCATAAGTAGAAGAGAAACAAGGATATTTCATGGCACTAGGGGCTCTGAATGTTTCCTGCTAGAAATTTAAGATGAAGTTGAAGTTGTTTACTTCACACCTGTTCATATTATCTCAGTGCCAAGAATCAGACAAACCTGCCAATTAACAAACAGATTTTCCTCATATTCAGGTATTTGAGTTCTCAACTGAGTTCAGCTGCTAACTCCATGAGTTCACGATTCAACATGAATCTTTCATTTGCCCTTATCAGGTGTCCTATGATTTGGAGTGGGAATCCATATCATTCTATAAGTTTATATTTGTCTTATCTCCCATTCACATATATTATAAAGGATCTTAACCTAAATCCAGAGAATTGGAAGTGATTTGAGGCACCCATTATTCTAACAAGACACAGCTTAACACAGACGATATCAAATAAATCAGACAGATTTCAGTATAACATTGTTCATTCATTTACTGGATGAGTGCCTAAGGAATTTGCATAACCCTCTCAGCCTCAGTTTAACCATCTGTAAATTGAGAATGTCAATGCCCATTTCACAGGGTAAAGAATGAATAGACACTCAATGATTATTAGTTCTTTATCTTTCAAACAGGATTCTAGCTCAAATGCAGCTAGTGGTTTACTTCAAAACCCAATTATGTTATTTCTGAATAATCTTTTTTTTCTCCCCTTCAAGTTTGTTTCTTTTCTAGAATCTTACCTTCTGATCACTTCCTGGATTAATGACTGTATTATTTTTTTCCCTTCAAACGATGTTGAAAAAAGCTGATATACTATGGAGTTTAATTTCCAAAATGAATATTTGCTATTTTTGTGGCTTTGAATAGCTTTCTTTAAATCTGTTTCCTCATCAGTAAAACACTGTTATATACTGTTTAATCATGTTTCAGTCAACAACAGACCATATATGTAACAGTGGTCTCATAAGATTATAAGAAAGTTGAAAAATTCCTATTGCCTAGTGACATCATAGCCATTTTAATGTCAGTGTTGTAACAAAATGCATTACTCACATGTTGGTGGTGATGCTGGTGTAAACAAACCTACTGCTGCTAGTCACATAAATGTATGGCACATATAATGACAGTAGTAGTTACACCATCTAGGTTTGCGGAGTACAGCCTATGATGTTCACAGCAACAAAATCTCCTAACAATGTATTTCTCAGAATATATCCCCACTGTTAAGCAGTGCATGGCTGTACTTCTACCAATGCCAGACCCATGCAGTTGTGAGAGTGAATTCACCTATGTGAAGATACCTGGCACATAATGATTTTTAACATTTAATTTTCTGGTTTTATAGTTGCATTTATCAAAAGCCAGTTGTGTGTTGCTAGGGGAGGGGGGGAAATGGGTATTTAGTTCAGTTTTCTCTGATAAAAGATATAGGTAATATGATATATTGCATCATGTAAGAGTCTATGATAAAAACTCTCAAGGGACATACTATGTTACTCAAAGTATTACCTGTTTATACATGACATCTTAGAGAATTTGGTGGGGGCATTGTGAAGTTCCGAAGGGGATATTACTATGGATACTATATATATTATGTTTTACACTCAGCACTGTGATTGTGGAGAATGGCTTCAAATCTAATCAGGGAGGGGAGACACAAGCATATAGGTCAGTTGGGAAATTATTTGAAAAGAGTGTCAAGTGTTTGAAACAGATGTTAACAAAATCCAAAGGGACAGAAAACTTGTTAGTGTGTGCACCAGCCAGAAGAAACATACAGTGAAATTTAGTCTGAAGATTAATTTTCACTTACTAAGAAACAGAAAACATAGTCCTAAAAGAGAAAAGCAAGAGGTGAATGCCAGCTTTATAAATTTTGTAACATTATTCTCTTAATATATATTTTTAAATGCCTAAAAGGATGTTCACGATTGCCAAAACTCATATATTTATTATATCTGTCAACCAGCTCCACAGCAAATATGAGTGTCCCCATCATGAAGACTATACTTATTCTTATGGTTTCCAAAGCTGCCAATACTCACAAATGGTCCAATGATCACATGATGTTGGAGAAGAGATAAACATTTGCTATTTTCTCATTAATACAAAACTGTAAAGGAAAACCATTTTTCAAAAAACCCCAAACACATTGGTTTTAACTAAGTTCAAAGTAACCCAATGGCAATATTCACCTAGATTCTCTATCCCTATCAGAAAAATTATAACAAAGCCACACTCCATTCTTAGTGTAACTAATATAACCAAGTCCAAATCAGCTCTGCCAAATCTAAATATGAGATGAGAATACTACTGAGGAGGCTAACAGTACAAGTTTCCCATGATCTTATTTGGGGTTTGTGACAAACTTACAAAACTAGTAAAACTAAATTCAAAGTGTATCTGCAGACACTAAAACCTGTCTTCTTCCTTACTTCATAGCAGTACCTAGGCAGAAAGAATACGCTGTGACCTCCTAGTATGCAGATGAGCAATTTCTTATATTCATAGACTCCTGTCTCATCGTCCTTGTGTTCATTCCCTCTTTTTCTTTTTCTAACGTTTTTGATTAAGTTGCTTACCTGAGGTCCTCTATAAAGTAGTCTTAACATAAAGGAAATATTTGATCTAAGGCTTTAGCTATTTCTATGGGCTCATACTATTGTCATGAAAGGCATACTTTTACCATTAATATTTAATATTTTTTACAGTCAAAAGTAGGGTTCAACTTGGTAATGGGACCCTGGGACAGAGTGTTCCAATGAGAGCAAATCCAAAGGTGTTTACCTTGATTTGGTCCTGATCAACTACTCTAGTAATGAGCACAGAGTACAGTTAAGTTAAAGTACCTTCTTAGGTGCTCTGCAAAAGTAGATTCTGGTAGAGTTACTGTATTTTTATGCATATAAAATGATACTTTTGTCTAAAATTGTTAGACTAAAAATTGAGGGCCATCTTATACACAGAAGTAAATGGTTGAGAAGGTTTCTTAAAGTTGGGTTAGAAAAGTAGGGGGCATCTGATACACAAAAAATACAGTAAACCCATCCATCCTGAGAGAGGTAAAAATTGGGGTAAAAACCACATCAAGACAGTTTCTTTTTTTACAAAGTTGATCTCTCCCTGCTGTTTATTATCCACCTGAAGTCATAAGCTTGTGCTAGTTATATAAATTATGAGGTCTGACAGTTAAATTCATGAATTCATCTTAGAAAAAGTGCTACACACCTCATTGCTGAATATAACTATGATCACCTTCAAAGGACTCTTCTTGGGAAGCTATGCACCAATGCCAGCACCTAGTTCACTCTTCAAAAAAGTTGGTCAAAAGTTCAGGTCATTTTGGTCTAACTTTTTTACACAGCACTTTCAGCTCTTTCCAAATTATAAACTTGGTTGGCTGTTTGTCCAATTGGTAAAAATTCATAATGAACAATCCTTCTTGATTTGGACTGACTGAACTTTATTGGTCATGGAGAACTTGGCTGACTTTCACTGTGCACTTTGATGCTTTGTTTCAGGGTCATAGGAAACATACACCTATGTTTCATCACCAGTGATAACATGGCCCAAAACATCATCTTGCTTCTCCAAAAGGTCTTGGCAAACTTTGACTCCTTTGCTTTTGTTCATTGGTGAGCTCCTTCAGGACCATTTTTGCACACACCTTTCTCATGCCAAGTTTTTCAGTTAAGATTTTTCTAACAGTTTCTCTATTGATGTTTACCTGGTCTGCTATGCTTTTCATAGTCAGCTGACAATTTTTTTAAAATTCATTTTTATTGTTAGACTTATTGGGGTGACATCTGTTAGCAAGGATTACATAGGGTTCAGGCATACAATTCTACAGTGCATTGTCAACTTGATGTATAATAAGTTCATCACCTAATGTGACTTCTCTTTCCATTACCTTATATTTAGCTTCCCCCCCTCCTCTCCCACCCCCTCCCCAGCTGACAATTTTTTTGAAGTAAATATTTTATTTTTTTAATAGAGCAAACATACAGAAAAGTGCATTAAACTTAAAATTGCAACTTTAAAAATTGCTGTAAAATAAACACTCATGTAACCCCCCTTCTCAGATCAGAAACAATATTATCAGCATACTGGCAAAACCTCTGCAGGACCCTTCCAGATCATAGCCCCATCCACCTCCCTGATCGAAACACTTTCCTGACTTTTATGGAATTCAACTTCCTTCCATTTCTTTAGTTTCACAACATAATTAACCATTTTTATAATTATTGTTTAATTTTGCCTATTGTGGGGTCATACAGTAACTTTTCTGTTGTATTTTACCTCCTTTGCTTAACATTATGCCATTAAGAGTAACTGTGTTGTAACACATATGGGAAGTCTATTCATTTTCATCTCCACATGGTGTATATTCATATACTACAATTTGTGTATATATACCACAGAAGTTTACTCTACTGAAGTGGAGATTTTGGATTGTCTTCAATGTGGCCATTTTGAATGATACTATGACCTATATGCATATGTCCCCTGTACACAAATGAACATATTTCTCTTTAGTTGTGAAATTCCTAGGTTGTAGGTAATACCCTATCATCATTAGATACTACCAAAGAAATTATACTAGTTGAAGTCTACCAGAAATTCATGAAAGTGCCCATTGCTCCACATCCTCACATGACTTTAGGTACTCTACCTCACCTTCTGTTACTATTAGTTTTTCTCATATTGCGGTCCACGAATAGAAATTTTTTTAATGCATTTTTATTGTTAGGCTCATTGGGGTGACATCTGTTAGCAAGGATTACATAGGTTTCAGGCATACAATTCTACAGTGCATTGTCAACTTGATGTATAATAAGTTCCTGAGAACTACTGAATCAGATACTCTGGGGGTAGGACCTACCAACCTGTATTTTAACAAAACCTCTAGGTGATTCAGATGTACACTAAAGTTTGAGAACCAAACTTTATACATAAGGCCAACTCTACACTTTCACTAGACATAATCCTCTCAAAAATAGTGCTTTCCCCTCTTTCCTATAGTATTTTCATTTCTACTAAATCATTTATATCATCATACAAACATGCTGTTATTTTTAATCTTTTTTTGGGGGGGTGGGGGTAGTTCCCTGGCTGGGAATCAAACCCAGGCTGCAACATTGAGAGCGCCAAAACCTAGCCACTACACCACCAGGGAACTCCCTATTTTTTAATCTTAAAACACAATCTTTTCTTCTCAGCCGCCAACTTGTTTCTCTTCTCCCTTTTAATGAAAACTAATAGAAATACTCCTCTATCTCACTGTTCGCAATCCTTCCTCTCCTATTCTCTCTTAAGCACACAAAGACAAAATGTTTCCTCCAAACCCCACCAAAACTCTGATTAGGTTCACTAATGATATCCATTTGCTAAATCCAATGGTGAATCTTCAGTCCTCGTTTTATTATAGCTATGAGCATCAATTGACACAGTTGATCGCTCCCTCTTTAGGTGAACAATTTTTTTTCACCTAAATTTTCAGCTGACAATTTTGATGCACAATTCCACAAATTTTTGCAATGCTTTTGTCAGTTCTGCTCATTACTGGCCAACCTGACCACTTTTCATCAGTTACACTTTCTCTCCCCTCCAAAAAGGATGTAATCCATTTGTATACTGCCATTTTCTTCATGGCATTATCCCCATAACCTTGGACTAATATGTCCCTAATTTCACTTACACTCTTGCCAAGTTTAATAAGAAATTCAATGTTTGTTTGTTGCTCTAATTCAAGCTCTGACATTCTCGTGACGGCACAGAAAATCAAGCAAAAGTAATAATGAATGCCACTCAACAAGACACTGCCACATATCAACACAAACACAGCTGTGAGACACAAACATACCAAGATTATGAAACCGTGCCTAGTTGTTCCTTCAGTGCTGCCAATGTAAACACATGGTGGTAAGTTTGTAAACTTAACTGTCAGACAGTCATATGATAAATGTGGGAAATAGGGATTGTAAGCACATTTTTTTTCCCACACTGCTGTTGCTAGCAACTGAGCAGGAGCTTCTATAATGGGTGAGAGATGAGGCTGGGACTCAGATATTTTTAATGGCATATTTCCTCAGACAGGCTCTGTACTTTAGTGATGTTAACTGGAAACCTTAAGACCCCCAACTATAGATCATTAGTATCCCTGGTGCCCCAGAGGAGATTCAGACACAATTGGTCAATCAACACCATCGCCTGACAATTTGCTAAGGAAAATCACCTATTTATTTTTTATTTTTTATTATATTTTCCAATTGATAATTTTGTGATTCAAATAATTTCATCTAGTCACTAATTGTTTCAGTCTAGAGTGTACTCTCCAAGGTCCAACTACAGTAAAGTCCCACAGTGTTAATATTGATTTAACATATGGATCAGTCAATATATCAACTCCTTACTCTATGTTCATTTTTCGAGATATGATTATTTCATTGTGTATTTTACCAGATGAGGTGGTGTGTCCCCTTGCCCTATCAATCTTTCTTGCAATATTTATTTATTCATTCATTCATCCATTCATTTATTCAAGAATATTGATTAAATTCTTACTATATGTGAGGCATTGCGTTGTGCAATGTAGATGGGCAAAAAAATTCCTCATCAAAGGAAGGATATTGAATGCAATCAAGTGTTGTAGGTGACTGAGAGAAATCAAACAGTGTAACACATGAGGGAAGCAGGGTGATGGGGATGTTCATTTCCATCTGGGCAGGGACAGTCAGAAAAGACATCTTAGAAAGAGACTAAATTTCTTAAGCTGAACATTGAGGATGATTGTTCATGATGTAAATGGGGAAGAGGACTGCAAATTGAGTGATCTTTTCCCACAAAGGAAATAGAAAGACCAGAGGCATGAAGCTGTAAATCTACTTGTAGTATTTGAAAAATGGAGCTAGGCAGATCATTAGAAATAATAATAGCTCGTTTATCTGTATATTCCAAATATAGTTCTAAGTACTTTATATGTGTTAATCTAGTTAAATTTTGCATGTTCCTTATGACCTAGATATTATTATTTTCTTCATTTTTATAAATGAGTAAACTGAAGATTGGGTGACTTGCCCAAGATCGTACAGCTAGTAAGAAAAAGCAGAAGAATTTAAGCCAGATAGACTGTTTCAGAGCAATTTTCTCAGTCATGATACCATGTGATCAGAAACAGCTTGTAGGTTACACCAAGGACTTTGATAGGATACCATTTGTGGGTTTAATCAGAAAGATGTCACCATCCAATTTTGATTTTAGGGAAAGGCTGACCAGATGTACATTTAAATAGGACAAAACAATGGCATTGCCCCATTTCAAACGGTATGTATGCTCAGCCGACTGACACCTTGAATTTACCCCAGTGACACTAGGCTAACCACACGTACCATTTAAAATGGGACAGTACCAATGTTTTCTGTCTCATTTAAAATAGTATGTCTGGTCAGCCTATTTAGGGAGAAAAAAACACCATGACACAGTCACTAGTCACAAAAAGGTTATTTTAATAGTTCAGGCAAGAGCTACTAAGGTCTATAAAATGGTAGCAGAAATGGAGCAGAGCAGCTTTGAGTGGTGGTAAACGGATCAGTTTAAGGGTAGGTTGTAGAGAATCAAGGGTAAAAGAGAACTGAAGGTGGCACACAGGCTTTTAACATAGATCATTAAACATAAATAAATTCTGTACTTAGTTCTCAAATTCAGCAGTTGTAGTCATAATTGCATTTTCAGAATTGATGAAGACATAGTCAACACCTCATCTGACATTACAACTTAGAAATATGCATTCATGCCTATGGTGTATGACTTACAAGTATTTTGCACATCTGGAGGGACCCATTCTCTATGCAGTAAATTTCATTCTCCACACTGTGTTGGACAGTCTTTTTTTTTTTTGACCTCATAATGTATACAGAAAACAATTCTCTCTCATCAATCTCACAAAACCTGCTCATTGGGCTTTCAGCCCTACAATGACCTTTTCTTATTGCCTTAGTAAAGCCTGCCTAGCTCATTTTGTTAAAAATACAGATTGCTTTTCTTCTCTTTCTGTCTGGTGATGAGCTGATTAATAGCAGTATAAGTTGCTGCTCCTTGAGACTAATTAATCACCTGTCATAATTGCTCAGCAGTTAAATAACTATTAATCTGGATGCTAGTCAGAGTGAAGGTTGACAGGGTTAGGAAAGAGGAGAATTCTTGCCATGAAATTAGGGCTAAGCCTTTGCTAAGATGCTGCTTCTAAAAATCAGAAGATGGTGCTGTGTTTGAAGAAGAGTTTCTTAGGGGTTTTGTACATATGAAAGATTAAGGGATTGTAAGTCATTGTGTGATTATTATTCAACTATTATACGGTGTGTCACATAGAATAGTATTACAATTAGCACCATGTAAATAAGCAGGTAGAGAATTGTGGATCAAAGCTTGTATCTTGGAAGGGCCCATAGGACTCAGAAGGTATCAAAGGAAGGAGCTTCACTGAAGGCATGGAGAATACAGAAAAACTACAAAAATGCTCTGCTCTTCTAAACACAAAAGGGAATTGTGAGGTGAGAGGACGCATTTGTGCATTGTTTTTTGTTCCTCTCACCCATTGAAGAGGCTAGTGGAGGTTCAGCAACAATCATCCAGACGACACAGCGCACATATAAGATTTGCTTCTGAGTCCCAAAGAGGCTGCTGTTGCTCACCCCTGGAGTGTGAGGACAGGTGAGCGAATAGGGGGTCCTATTTAGGAAGGTATATACCAGAAACCACCTCAGATATAGAACCTGACAGGGAGAGATCAATTCCTTCCTTTCTATGCTAAAGGAGGTAAAGGGTTTTGTTTTTTTTTCCCAAATCAGGATTTGGAAATAATGGAGGGGTGATTTTCGGTTCTCGTTGTGCCAACCATTGAAAGTTTGCAACATTACAGTTATGTTATCAGGTTATCGTTTCATATCAGGTTAGCTCATGTTATTTATGAGACTGCTCTCTATTCCAGATATTGTTAGGGTATTGGAAACTTCCAGAAGTGTAAACTACTGTAGGTGTAATCAATATTAATTTTGTTAATATATCTATACTTATTAGTACTAATTGGACCTATTATCAAGACAATCTAGTGGTAAAATGCAAATTCTATCTTCTTGGCCACTATGCCTTGATGCTTTAGAGCATTGGTGTATTGTATTCCTTAGGCTTCAGTTAACAATTGTTTAACTCCATTGATTATGCTACCTGATCTGGGAATATACTTTTACCTAATAAGATAAGAGACTTTGAAGAGACTGTTCTGTGTCATTTATTCCAATTAGGTGAGAATCTTCTTCTGTCATCTGTATTGATTGGTTTCCCAGGATTTACTCATTCCCTGAAGAGACACCTGACGTACCCTATGCTGTGTGTTCCTTCTATCCAATTCTGTTTCCATGAAACATCATCCCATGTGTCAACGTGTACACATCTGATCCTAAAATACACTGCCCTCTCATTTTCTTCTTCTAGTTTCCACTTTTGTTTTCATTGTAGCAATAATATGAGTAATATATTAATAGAAGACTAAGCACTTTGCCTGCCTTAAACTTATTTAAGCCTCAAAGTTCTAAGGTTTGGAGCAGGTCATTGAAAACAATTAGACTGAAAGAAGGGAGATAGCATAGCAGGTTTAGAAAAAGTATAAAGAGAAAGGTGAGAACAGGTGGGTTCTTGGAACCAGGCTTTTTATGTTTGAATCCTGAGTCTTTCTCTTACTAGCTCAATAGCTTTGATAGTTATTAAATCTCCAGTTGCTCCTACTACTTCATCTGCAAACAGGGGATCAATTGTCTACTTCCATTGATGTATGAGTCTGATTTTATGCCAAAATGGGAGGGGATTTGGGGGCTGAGTGAAACAGGTGATGGGTGTAAGAAGTATAATTGGTAATAACAAAATAGTCACAGGATGTAAAGTACAGCATTGAGAATACAATCAATAATATTGTAATAACTATGTGTGGTGCCAAGTGAGTACTAACTAGACTTAACCAGGGATCACTTTATAAATTATGTAAATGTCTAGCCCCTATGCTGCACACCTGAAAGTAATATAAAATGATATTGAATTTGAAAGCAAGAATATAAAAACCTAATAAGCTTTTAAGAAAGTAAATTCGTTAAAAGGAAACAAATAAATAAAATTGTCTACTTCCTAGGGCCATCATGGATATTTAGCTTATAAAATATTTAACACTGTTAGTAACTAGAATGAATTAATTTAAGAATAGAGCCTTGCTACAGACCACCAGAAGCCACACTACAGGTACTCCTCAATGACCGAGTTCTGTTCCTAGGACTAGGTCATTAAGCAAATTGGTCTATAAATGAGAAGCTTAAAAGCAGATGTCTTGTGGTGTGATATGTTGCCATAAGTGTATTTTTTAATAGATACCATGCAGCGCCACACTTATAAATGAAATATGTAGTCTTTCATGATTGTGAGTGGTTCATTTAGTGAATATCAACTGACTGCAAGAATAAGACAAAGACTGAGAAATAGGATTCCCAGTGCTGGAGAACTGGTTGTAAGTCCAAGTGCTCATTAAAGAAGTAGGTCATTAAGTGAGGAATGGCTGTAGTCAGTAGAATTTACTCTTTACATTATGTATAAAGGACCCTCATTATCTGGATCCCACCTAAAAACCATCCTAGACTTTAGCCATATGATATTAATATACATGAGACTCTCTAAATATATTTGCCATGGGTTGAATTATGTTTCCCTAAAATTCATATGTTGAAGTTCTAACCCTCCTATGTGAATATCTCATAATGAGAGCTTATTTGGAGATAGGGTCTTTACAGAAGTAATTAAGCAAAAGTGGTGTCATTAGGGTGGACCTAGTCCAATATAACTCGTGTCCCCATAAGAAGAGGCAATATGAAGACAGAAGTACACAAAGGGAAACACCACTTGAAGATGAAAGCAGAGATCAGGTGATGCTTCCACAAGCCAGGGAACACCCACACTGTCAGAAAACCACCAGAAGTTAGGGAAGAAGCATGGAGCAGAGAAGCAGCTCTCCAAAAGAACCAGCCCTGCCAACACTTTAATCTCATATCTGGCCTCTAGAACTCTGAGACAATAAATTTCTGTTCTAAGTTAGTTTGTAGTACTTTGTTATAGCAACTCTCATGAACAAATACAACATTGTACCATTTTCTTTCTACATATGTTTTACTTCTTTCTCAAATATTATTCTTTTTCTTTCTGCAGGAAAAAAAATTTTCTTTCAAATACATTTCAAACCTCCCTCAGAAAAGTCTCAGATAGAACTGTTTAGTCCTTCTAATACACCATACTACAAAGTCAAGACTGAAGTGAGAGAATTCAGGACATTTAAAATGTCAACAATAATTTGTAATTGAAAAACAAAAATAATAAATAAGTAAATTTATTTATTTATTAATAATTAAAATATACTGCTAATATCCAGACCTTCCTTTTATAAAATATTAATGCATATTATGTGAGAGAATTGACTTATTTTAAAGCCATAGTTCTGGATGGGTGGGCTCTGGTCTTTGTACACTGAATTTTTTTCCCTCTCTGCTTTGTCTTACCTTGATTCCAAATTATCTTATGCTATATAAGACTTAACCATCTATAGATTCCCAAAGGCCCACTTCTAGTTATATGAGAAAATCTACATCGGCCACTGCATAGCTTTTTGTTTAAGTGAGGCTGCCCAAACTGAAATCCATCTGAATGATGGCTGATATCGAGTCATCATATTTCAGTTTATTAGTGAACTTCACATATAAGCAATCCATCTTTCAGCAATAGCTGAGTTATTCTGAACCAAATGTTTGTGAGACTTGACCTATAAATTACAGTTTCAAGAACACCAGAATTTAACAGAAGAAAGTATTATGATTAATGGTCTTGTGCCAAAGAAATTAATGATTTTCTATTAGGAAATACTATACTCATGAGTCTTGGTCATGAGTCATGAATGTATGAGATTCCATTAAACTATTTATATTTAATAGACTGCTGTTTTATATACAAATCTAAATACTTGTAACACATGAGTTGAACCTGAATGTAAGGAAATCTTCTACCACTACCTCACCACCAACCACCACAGCCATCAATATGCTTTAACAGATACCAAGCAGGAATGACAGGCATCTTTTTCTATTCTATCAGTTACCTTTAAGATAAATTCAAAAATTTTTTAAATGGCTGATGTTCTGCTTCTACCTATTCCATCAACCTTCATGTCTTTTGGTCTTTTTACTATGTAATACTCCAGACATTAAGAAGTTGTTCATTTCAGCGAATATACTATTCCGGTTCACATTCTTGTCCCTTTATCATTTCTGCTTTCCTGCCCTGGAATATTCTCTCTCTACTCTTGTGCTAGAACTCCTCAGTTCATGCGCCATCTTTTTTAGGAAACTTGCACCAATTACTCGGGCAAGTCAATGTGTTATTTCTTTTTCACCTTTATTTATCTTACACATATATACACTTCCATTCTGGCACCATCATTAATCTTTAACAGTCCACTTCTCCAGTAGATTAAACAATTCTTGTGGATAGAGATTTTGTTTTGATCATCATCTTATGCTAAATACCCTACATAATAACTGTATAGAGTGATGTTTCAGTTTATGCATGTCTTTGTCAGTTCAGACTGCTATACAAATATAGACTGGTGGCTTAAGCAACATGCAATTATTTTTCACAATTCTAGAGGCTGGGAAGTCTGAGATCAAGGACCCAACAGATTTAGTATCTAGTAAGGGCCCAGTTCTTACTTATAGACAGCAATCTTCTTGCTGTGTCCTCACAGGGTAAACACAGAAAGCTCTACACTCTTTATACTCATAATGGCAACAGTTTCATCCTGGGGTTTGCATCCTTGTTATCACATCCAAACTTCATTACTTTCCATAAGGTCCCATTTTCAAATACCATCACATAGGAGATTAGACTTAATCTGAAAGTTTTAGGAAGATACAAATATTCAGTCCATATCAATGGGTAAGTGAATAAATAAATTGGTTAATGAGTGAATAGAAGAGTTAATTACTAGAAATATGAATGTATAAATTGCAAAGAAAGAATTCCTCTAAATGACATCCATGTTTTTGTGTGTGTTTACTCGGTACGTTATTGGACTATGGTTATATTGATGGAGCTGTCAAAATGGAGCCAATACTCTATGTATAGGAAGTTTTGTTGAAGCTGCAGGTCAAAATTGTGCCTAGAGCCTATTCTTTAAGAAAATAGTGATCTCCATGACTAGAAAGAACTAAAGTGGAGGGTCCAGGTAGAAGAAAAATGGAGTCTCTCTCTTTCTCTCCCTCTCTTTCCCTTTTTAATAGGACTGAGGAAGAGCAAAAAGGACTGATCAGAATTCTTGGGGGTGTGGTCTGTGCTGATTAGTGTCAACACCTTGCTAGTCTTGGGGAGGTAATCTCGCACCTGGAAGTAAGGGAACCTGGAAATGTATCTCCTTTCTTAGGAGTTCAGGTAGAAAGTGAACTTCTCATAGACAATGGAAACAATCTTATGCATAGATATGACAGGAAATACAAATAGATATGTGTGTGATAGATAATTGTTATCTCTTTTTTGTTGTTGTTGCCAATGTTTCTACTTTTAACCTTAAGTTCTGGATAATGACATTTTGAAAGAAATAGATTACCTTAGCTGTGCAAGGGGCTCTAAAATGAACTTTGAACTATATGACTCCAAAATGGAAAGGTTTAATTCTTCCTGTGATACATGAGAAGAGCCCAAGAATTGAATAAGTTTAATGAGAACATAATTAGATATTCTTATTCTAGCTGACCTTTTTCAATATAGCTGTCTCCTTTCTGACCTGTATATATTGGTTTTATGTCTTAAGAGAAGTTATATCTGCTGATAAATCCCTTCAGGATTATCACTGGCACAGTACCTTGCACTCATCAACATAATATGTTAATGATAATTACATATGGTTGTGATATTCTGAAGAATTTTCTTAATCATTTGGGAACTAAGAAATTTCTTTAAAACCACTATTGAAAATAATTGAAACTGCCATGCTACCTTGGATGTCAAGGACAAAAGGAAATAATAAAAATCATTAAATCATTGTTAAGAGTTCTAACCTTAATATTTTCCAGGTTACTATGGTTAATAACTTAATATTTCTAAGCCTTCATTTGATTAATAATGGAGGTAAAATTTATTATGCCTATATTAAAGTTTATTGTAAGAATTAAATGAGATAAATTACCATCTTAAGCTAACAATAAACCTAATTGTTAAATTAATACTTGGAGCAGAGATGGCTACCTGACCCCAGCCATTCACGTTCCTTTTCTACAGTGTAGAGATATTCTGGTGTTTCACTGCCCAAACAAAAACTGCAGGTCCTAATTTCCTTACATCAAAGTGGGATTAAATGAACATTACATTTTTTTCCCAGTAGAATCCTAATAGAAGTGATTTGTGCCATTTCCCAGATTGGGTGTTTAACAAGAAGATACGATTTTTCTCTACAACTCATCTCTCTCTGTCAGCCTGATATCAATGTCATTATCAACCATCAAAGCCACTATTGTCAAAGCAAAAGAGTACAACCTCCATCACTGGTAGACTGGATGATAACATAGAGTAGAGTCCTACCGCTTTCTAGGTAAGCAATAAGAAGTTTCATTGTGTTAAGCACTGAAATATACAGATTATAACAGCAGTTTTCACCACTCTAAGTAGCTTAGCTATAAGGTGAGAAGAAATAATATCTCAACAACAATCTCCAATACATGATGTTGGCTTAATGGCTAGGTGGTGGGCATTAAGGAAGCAAACAGAGCAGTTTGGAAAGGTGTAGAATTCTGTTGTACTGTAATAAAATACTGCTGATTCTATAGGTCTAGGGAAAATGATTAGGTTAAGCCAGAATGTTAGCGTGTATGGCTACTACTGGCAGTTCGGAGTGTTCTTTAAAGAAATAAACAAAAGCAAGGATTGGAGATTGATTCTTCAAGCAGAGATCAAAGGAATTAGAGAAAGTTTAGAAAATAAGGGCATTAAATATTAGAAAAGTTTACTGCTGTTGGAGCCTCACTAGTTGTTAAAGACTTTGTACAACAACCAACTACTATGTCCCTTCAAACTAAAGAACCTTATCTCTGTTGCAAATACTACATTAAGAACAGTACATCCTATTTAAGTACATTGTTTTAGATGATTTCAAGGTAAGTCCTTATTATTAAGTTTAGAGATAGAGACATATGGATGAGAAAGTCAAGAAATTCAGCAGATTTATCTAGGGAACAATTTTAGCTGAGATTACTTGTGCATGGAATCAACTAAGGCACATAGTTAAAAGCATTCTTAATTTGTGGGAATTATATTTGTTAAAGAAATCATAGTTCAGATTTAAAATATCTTCTGACATTCAGTTTGTAAAATAACCCTTGGTCCTCTAAGCTTCCATGGGCATAGAGCAGCTGTGAAAATTTTAGATAAGTAATGAAAGAAAACAGAAGACAAAGAAACTCTCAAATAGTGGATCCAAGATCAGTTAAGAAAAATAGGTAAAAAAATTGCTGCAGAAGAGCAGTATTACTCTCTAACCAAGGGATTCTTCCAACCACAAGGGCAGGGTTTCTTCTGATGCCAATCCTAGAGGATCTCATTGTTGCTATAGACTAGTGACTGCTATGTGTCTCTTATTCCTCTGTTTTCCCAGTGGGAGTCTTTAATTTAGTTATTCTGTCCCTGTTTTCTGCATTGTAGGTGGGGTCATAAACAGAGACCTTATCTTTAAGTTCATAGTTTTACAAATAGTGAAAAGTTATATCTGACCTGATAGAAAGATTGTGATGACCAGAGATTTAATCTTTGAGTTGAGTAGAGGATTTCTACAGAGATTTTTTTCTTCCTCTTTTTCTCTTTTTCTTTATATTTATTTATTTATTTTATTTGGTGGGGCAGAAGGATGCTTAAGAAGAAGCATGTACAAGAAATTTGATAATCAGAGGAACGGTCCTTAGTAGAGACAGCAAGCTATCCACCAAAGATCTGTGTTCCCTTCCACAAAGTACTTTATTTTGTTTTTTCTGAGAGGCAGCAGTCCAGTGAAGAACTATGTTCTAGAAGATGTTTGCATCTTGGCAGGGCCATCAGCTTCTTCTTGCTAGAGGACTATAAGCCAAAGTGGTGTGTGTCAATTCTGGTTCAAGGTAATTAAGAAGCGTTTGCATGCACCTTCTCTCTTTTTTTTTTAATTCATTTTTATTGTTAGACTTAGTGGGGTGACATCTGTTAGCAAGGATTACATAGGTTTCTGGCATACAATTCTACAGTGCATTGTCAACTTGATGTATAATAAGTTCACCACCTAATGTGACTTCTCTTTCCATCACCTTATATTTAGCTTCCCCCCTCCTCTCCCACCTCCTCCCCTTTCTCCCCTCCCTAACCCACTCATCCCCAAATAAACATTAAACTATTGATTGTGTCCATGGGTCATTTGTTTCTTCATTTCTTTTTTTTTTCTTTGCTTTCATTTTTATATTCTGCATATGAGTGAAGTCATAAAGTTCTTTGTTTTTTTCTGTCTGGCTTATTTCACTAAGCATGATGATCTCCAGGTCCATCCATTTTGTTGCAAATGGCAATATTTCATCTTGCACCTTCTCTTGTTCTTTGCTTATCTATAAATTAAGTCTGATGGTAAACAGTGTAGATGCAGAAGCTATTCCGATAATTAGTCCAATACTTAGTGAAAATTGACCTGTTATCTGACTCTGAATATACAGGTTCAATTCTCATGAGGTCTTCTCAGGTTTTATCATCTGCACCCCCTACAGTCCAAACATTTGCTTCTTTCAAGTTTTAATTTGTATATTTGGACTTGCAGTGACCAATATGGGAAATTTTGACATGAGTGAGATTATTCATTTGAAATATACTTCAGAAACTTAAAGAAAAGGAAAAGATTATCATGAAGAGATTCATGGTCTTGTCAGCCCCTCACCAAAAAAGATTACTTTGTATACATGAAAATGCCCATTTTCATTTACATACTTCAGGAATTAATTAATATCAGCTTGCTGATTGAATGACTTGATGAAATAATCAAGGGCCTCTCTCTCTTTTGAGTATTTTTGATAAGATGTGTTTTCCTACATTTAAGTCTTTTCCTTTCCTTCCAGAAGAAAGAAAATGAACCTTTTAAAGTGGTAATTTTGCACCGAAAAATAGTAACTAAGAAGAAAACGTGTAACTAGCACTTCGAGTAATAAACTTAGCTCCTACCTGCTAGACAAGCAGAAAAGCTAGAAGCTTAGAATTTGGAAGAACCTTTTAAAATTTGATTTATGAATACAGAAATTTATAAAGTACATTAAAAATAATTTATTTTTCTAACAATAAATAAATCTGTACACTCAGAGTGATTTGGTTTAGTTTAGAAACCAACATATACAAATTGGGTTAGAACAGGATTTTGTTAATATATGGCATAGTCTTAATTTTTCATAATTTAAGTGGTAATTAATACAAATTATAGGTTAATTATAGTAATATAAATAAATCAAAACTCTATAGAATCATTACTACAAGTATAAGAGAGTGTATATGATCTATTCATTTGTTTATCAAGGGAATTGTTATAATTTATTAAAATGATAAATTCTATATAATCTATGTTGTTTCATTTGGTATGCTGACAAAATTCATTTCAATTCTAAAGTTGAAAGCTTTAAATACATCAGCATTTGTGTGCATATGTATTATATGTATATATGTGTGCATATATCTGTATACTCACATTAGTCTGCTCGTGCTGCCATCATAAAATACAATAGATCATGTGGCTTAAACCAGTGGTTTTCAACCACCAGTTGCAGACCACATCTGGTCCACCAGAAATTTTTTGCTGGTCCATGAAATATTTTCATATTCTCAGGATGTATTTGTCAGAGAAGAATAAATTTACTTTACTGTGATTTAAAATATTTCACGTACCAGCAGGAAATTTCTGGCAGATCAGACATGGTCTGTGAACCAACAGTCAGTGAACCACTGACTTAAACAACAGAAATGCTGTCCTCATAGTTCTGGAGGCTGGAAGATACAAAGTGGACTTCCCAGTAGGGCTCAGATTCTGCTCAGATTCTGACAAGAGCCCTTTTCTTGGCTGGCAGATGGCTGCCTTCAGGGTGGACAGAGAGAGCAAGTGTTTCGATGTCAGGTTTCATAAAGACATTAATCCTATTAGATTAGGGTTCCACCCTACAACCTCATTTAATCTTAATTACTTTCTTACTCCAAAAACAGTCACATGGTGGGTTAGGGTATTAATAAATGAAAATATTTTAGGGTGGTGCAATTCAGTCCATAGCGATCTGTATACATAAAATAACACACTAAAATTTGTTTGTGCTAATAACCCATGGACACAATCAATAGTTTAATGTTTATTTGGGGACGAATGGGTTAGGGAGGGGAGAAAGGGGAGGGGGTGGGAGGGGAGAGGGGGAAGTTAAATATAAGGTGATGGAAAGAGAAGTCACATTAGGTGGTGAACTTATTATACAACAAGTTGACAATGCACTGTAGAATTGTATGCCTGAAACCTATGTAATCCTTGCTAACAGATGTCACCCCAATAAGTCTAACAATAAAAATGAATTAAAAAAATTTGTTTGTGCTATATTATTAATAGATAATATTAAAATGGAGTAAATTAGATTTTTTTTGTATAATGACTAAATTATTCTTTGCTTAGATTGCAGAAATATTACACACTATGCTATAGTTCTGTACTTCTGACATAGTCCTAAATAATTCTAACAACAAAAAAATCTTTATTTTTGAAGCAATTAAAAGTTCCTAATGACCATGATTTCTCAATGCTATGTATTTTTAAAAAAATTTCCTCTAACTGTATCTTGCCTTGTCTCCTTTGACAAACTCATGATTCAAATGTCAAATTCATAATAATAAAGTGGTCAGAATGTCTTTAATACTTAAACTAGCTTTAATAATACAAAGATTTCCTTTTTACTTCCAAAAGAATTTACGATGGAAATAATTAGGGTTTGTCATTCTCCAAATTTTTATTTATTAAAACATATTGTGAGGGATCTGTTTATTAACAACACAGAATAAAAAAAATCTGACAAATGAAAGGATCAATTCAACTTCCTAGGTTAATTATGTATAATTTGATGCATGCTAATACGAATATGACTCAAAATTTATTTTTATATTAAAAGAAACATGATCATGCTTACGTATAAAGTCTGATACAATAATTGTTTTCAAATAATTTTGTTTCTAGGTTTCACTGCTCTTGTCAACCAGGACTATCAGCATAATTTATGGACTAAATCAAAAGGCTGTGGAGGTTCCCAAGATTCTTACTGTTGGTAATATTCAAATGTTCTTACTTCCACCAATCATTAACTAGATCCTTATTAATTAAGTCTATGTTATGCCACAAGAAAGGGTTGCATTGTCTTTCATTATGACACTATCAGCTAACATACTACCTGGCTAATCAATTATTAGCCAGAGATATTCTTACCACCACAGCAGAGATAAATTGGATGTAATCTTAAACCAATTGATAAGGAAACTTTAAATATATAGTCAAGAAGGCACCTAGTACACGTCCTGTTGGCCTGTAAAACAATATTGACAAAACTTTAGAGGTAAAGCAGAGACTGAAGTTGAACTCTCGATGGCCCTTTGATTGCCTACAAGTGGATTTTATGTGATTTCCCAAGAAATAGGCTATGATTTATTTAGGTAATTGTATATGTATTCTCAGGGAGAAAAACTTTGCCTTGTCTGACAGCCACGGCTTTAACAGTGCAACAAAGAAAAAGGAAGGACTGCCTGATGTTATTTTCCTGTGTGTTACTGGCCATTAAGTTGGCTCAGACTCCTAGTGACCCTACGAGTGAGTGATGTCCACAACGTCCTGTCCGCACAGCCCTGCTCAGTTCCTGCAGACTCATGACTATGGCTTCTCTTATGGAGTTAATCCACCTCACAGTTGCTCTTCCTCGTTCACTGCTTCCTTCTCTTTCCCAGTATATTTTCTTTTCCAAAGGATCCTGCCTCTCATGATATAACGAAGTAGGACAGCTTCAGTTTTATCATTTTTGCCATCAGTGATGTTTTAGGTTTAATTTATTCTAGGACCCACTAGGTTGTCTTTTTGGTGGCCCAGAGCATCTGTGGGTCTCTCTTCCAGTACCATATTTTAAATAAATTAATGTTTTACTTAACAGTCTTCCTCACTGTCCAACTTTCACATCTGTATATAGTAAGTGGGAATATGAGGGTGTGGATGAGCTTAGCCTTGGTCTCTATTGACACATCTTGCTCTTGGTGATCTTTTCTAATTCTTCCATTGCTGCCCTTCTGAGTCTCAGCCATCTCTTGATTTCTTGACTGCAGTCTCCATTTGAATTGATGACTGAAGCAAAATAAATAAAGTCTTTAACAATTTCAATGTCTTCATTGTCTATTGTAAAGTTGTGTATTTCTTCTGTAGTCATGATTTTTTTTCCCTCTTTGATGTTCAAATGTGATCATGCTTTGGCACTTCCTTCTTTTATTTTCATCAGAAATCATTTCAAATCACTGCTATGTCCTGCCAATAAGATGGTATCATCTGCATATCTTAAGTTATTGATATTTCTTCCATCAAATTTTACTCTTCTTTCCTCTAAGTAGAGCCCAATTTTTTGTATTAAATGTTCTTTGTACAGATTAAACAAATAGGAAGCTCAAATGTACCCTTGTCTTATACCTTTGTCTATAGAAACTGTTTTATCTCTCTGTATTCTGTCCTGACAGTGGCTTCCTGTCCACAATGCAGGTCACCCATAGGGATGACCAAGTGCTAAGGCATGCACGTTTCTCTCAGAGCAACCCTAACTAGGCTCAAACTGTCTTGTGATGCAACCATTCATTTTACTAAAGCTGTTGTCAGGTAACTTTGGGTGACATTTCCTCTAATTTAAAACTCTACTGCCCATGTCATATTTAATAGTCAGGTGAGGTAAAAATGCCAACATTAATTAACAAACTTAAATTGGTAGACTTATACCCCAAAGAACTACAGATAGGTATTCATACAAATGTTTGCACATGAATGTTTATAGCAGCATTATTTGCAATAGCTAAAAGGTGGAAACAACCCAAATGTCCATCAAAGGATGAATGGATAACCAAATGTGGTATGTTCTTACAGTAAAAAAAAATATTCAGCTACAAAAAGAATAAACTTCTGACACATGCTACATTGTAGATAAACTTCAAAAACATTATGCAAAGTGAAAGAAATGAGAAATAAAATGTCATGTATTGTATGATTTCATTTGCTGGAAATATTCTATGAATAGGTGAATTTATATAAACAGAAAGCATATTAGTAGTTGTCAGGTGCTGAGAAAAGGGGGAATGGGAGACAATTGTTTAATGTATATGTGGTCTCCTTTGGATATGATGAAAATGTTTTGAAACTAGTTAAAGGCAATGGCTGCACAAGATTGTGAATATATTAAAAACAACTGAATTGTTCGCTTTAAAATGATTACTTTTATGTTATGTAAATTTTACATAAAAACCACAGTAACTTAAATAAGTCAAAGTTTTGGAAAATCTGGAACTTCCTGGGCCTAAAATTACAACTTTGACCTTAATTACAATGAAGTCACCTCCTTTGCAAGTCCATCTACTCTCTCTGTATGAGCTGAGAATCCTAGCTATCTGGAAGTACTTCTACTGTTCCTAAACTACGCCAATCATAGGGTGATGTAAGTAACAGTTACAAAGGACTCACACAATGCCTTCAGTCTTACTAGTAACAGATACAAACAGCTTTTCAACATCTTAAATATAAAGCAAAACAATAAGAACAAACACAAACCTCTTCACTATTTTCAACCCAGAGACTTCATCTTTTGGAATAGACCTCGGAGAAAGATCATCCTGGAGCATCAATAGAAAGGACCTTTCAGGTGCTGTTGTCATCTTACTCAGTATTGGAATCCCCATGTCTGTGTGGATCTGAAGCCCATTATTAGTCTGGGGAATCCATGTGTCGCAGTTAAAGAGATATAAGTCAATCTTTAATCACCAAAAGAATGTTCTAACAGATTACTCAAACTAAGAATTCTTAGGAATTCTTAAACCTGAATTAAGTAGACGACTCTCTGCCCTGATTCTAAATCATCAGGGAAAGGTAAATGAAAACCACAATATTACTTCACATTTACTAGGATGTCTGGTATAACAAAGATAAAATATAACAGATGTTGAAATGGATATGGTGAAAAGGGAAACTTTGCACACTATTGGTGGAAAGGTGAATTAGTACAGACATGAAAATCAGTATGGAGTTTCTGCGAAAAATTACAAGTGAAACTATCATTTGATTTTTTGATCTCACTTCTGGGTATATACCTAAAGAAATAGAAATCAGAATCACAAAGAGATAGCTGCACTCCCATGTTCATTGCAGCATTATTTACAAATAGCCAAGACACAGAAACAACCTATTCGTCAACAAGTAAATGGATAAAGAAAATGTCATGCAAATATATACAAAGGACTATTATTCAGCCTTAGAAAAGAAGGAAATCCTGCCATTTCCAACAGCATGGATAGATCGGGAGGACACTGTGCTAAATTAAATTAACAAGCCACAGAAAGAGAAATACTGCATGATCTCACTTCCATATGGAATCTAAAATAGTCCTATTCATAGAAGCAGAAAGTAAGATAATAGCTGCCAGGGGCTGACAGAGCAGGTAATGAAGTGATGTTGCTCAGAGGGTACAAAGTTTCAGTTACATCAAATGAATAAGTTTTAGAGATCTACTGTACAGCATGGTGATGGCAATCAACAATACTATATTATATAATAAACATTTGTTATGAGGATAGAGCTTAAATCTTTCCAAAACAGAGAAATAGTAACTATATGAGATGATGAATATGCTAATTAGCTTTATTGTGGTCAGCATTTCATAATGTATTCAGATATCAAAACATCAAGCTGTTCACCTCAAATATAAAGGTTTTTATGTCATAAAGTGATATATCAAAGAGCTGATACCTCAATAAGCTGTTAAAAATACAACTGCGTTATATTTTTGTATAATTTTGAAATGCAGCCAAACTAAACAAATTAGTGAAGATTCTGTTTCACACAGTGCATAAATTATTCCACTACTAATTTCATTATACCAAAAATGTGGTGTCAACCAAAATATGTCAAGATTAGTAGTACTTGATAGTTTTGTACTCAACACCAGAGGGAAAAAATTGATATATTCACTTGGCTCATTCCCAACCAGCAGCTCTCTTAAAAGATCCAACCTAAACCATCAAGTCCATACTCAAAAAGCCTATACATGGTCTTTCCATCATTCCCTTTTGAGATAGTATCAACATGCTACGTGGTGTTCTCACTTCCTACACAGCTTTAAAATAACTTATCTTTGCTTGATAAACAGGCTTCCCGGGTGAGTCGTCCATCATCATGGCCTGCTACCTATACAACAGCTTCCTCTTAGATATCTAACAGACTTTCGAGATTTCATGCCTAAAACAAAATCCTTCCGTACTCACCTGTTTCCCCACATCTTCTTTTCCCACCTAAGTAAAGAACTATGTCATTTTTTCCAGTTAGTTAAGCTTTAAATCATAGAATCATTCTTAATTTCCTTATTTCTGTTATTCTCTACAGCCAATTATATCATAAATCCTCTCGGTTTTTTCTGTCACACACACACACACACACACACACACACACACACGTCATAGTATTCTGAATCTGATCACTTCTTCTCATGTCTGTTGCTAGCAGTCTGCTCCATGCAACAGTTCCTCTTATTTGTATTATTGTAATAATCTTTCAGGAGTTTTTTGCCTCTGCCTTTGTCCCTGCACCCTGTTTCTTTAACTACAGCAGTCAGAGCTCTCCTGTCACATCAGGTCTTTGCTAGGAACCCTCCAGTGACTTTACAGCCAGATGCCTAGGAAGGGCTTCCATTACCTGCTCCGCTCCTTCTACTCCCAGACCTTACTTCCTACTGCCTTTCTCCTTGCCCACAGTGCTATTTACACTGAATTCCTTGTTGATGATCAAATACAACAGGCCTATTCCTTTTTGAAGAATTGGTCCTCTTGTTTCCTCTAACTACAATGTTGCTCCCTGAGATATTTGTCTGACTTCCTCACCTCCTTCAGCTTTTTTACTCAAGAGCCAACTATTCAGTAACCACATTCAAAATAGGGGGACCCACTTCCACCCACCCTATATACCTTGATAGTTTTGTATTTCTTTTTAGCACAACTAATCATCTAAAAATTTTTGTACATATTCGGAAGGATGTTGTCTCACTTTATTTTTTTATACTATTCTATTCCTGGCATATAGAACAGTGTCTTAATACAAAAAGTGTCATGGTTTATTAATCTATAAACACCATAACATTAATCTATGCTATACATAGTGGAGGGCCAGCTGTGGGCTTTTCTCTTCGACCTGTGAGCTCTGACCTTAGACCATCCATTGCTGGTGCTGTTTAACATAGAACCTGCGACTGTGTTTTAGAAAGTAATATTGGCTCATCTCCTCAAATATTTTCTCACCCCAATTAACATCTGATTCTTGTACTTCGCTCCATCCCAGTGTTTGTCACATGACATATAACAATGTACCAGCCTGGGTACTGTTAAGGCAATATATGTTACATACTGGTTGTAACAAAATTAGTTTCTTTCTCCTCCTTGTCCATTCCCTCTTACCCCTTCATATGTTGAACTTAATTGTGTCCAAGTGGCTAGCACTCTGGAAGGTGAGTGAGAGTCTGGGAGCATGCCAGGTTCTCAAGAGATGTTTGAAAGTGTGGGGGAAAGTGCAACAATTTCCTGCCTTCCCTCTTGTTACCATTATGGACGCATTTATCCTAATATTTCTTAGCTAAGCACCTAACACATAAATAAAGCTGAAGTTAAATATATATATATATATATATATATATATATATATATATATATATGTGTGTGTGTGTGTGTGTGTGTGTGTGTGAGTGTGTATATATACACATATATATTTATTTATTTATTTATTTAAAATTTATAACTCCTAAATCACACATGGGGTGAGACAATTAAGTTCATGAACGTGCCACCACATGCTTACATTGCCAGCTCTGTACTAACAACTTGGTAAGCTTTTATAACTTCGGTACAAGATCTGACAATTAAGTTCACAAACTCATCCTAGAAAAAGTGCTGCATACCTCATTGCTGAATATCACTATGGTCACCTTCAAAGTATTCCCCTTGGGAAGCTATGCACCAATGCCAGAGCCTAGTTCACCCTTCAAGGCAATTTTGGAACTCTCTTTCTGGAATGGCCATCAGAGTTGTTGTCCTATGACCCTTGATGTCCTGAATGTCATCAAAATGTCTTTCTTTCAATATTTTCTTTATCTTCAGGTAAAGAAAAAAGTCATTAGGGGCCGATCAGGTGAGTAGGAGGGTATTGCAATATAGTTATGTGTGTACTGGCTAAACACTCCCTCACAGACAGTGCCGTGTGAGCTGGTGCACTGCCATGATGCAACAGCCATGAGTTGTTGGTGAAAAGTTCAGGTAATTTTCATCTAACTTCTTCATGCAGCCTTTCAGCACTTTCAAACAGTAAACTTGGTTGACTGTTCAGTTGGTACAAATTCATAGTGAACAATCCCTCTGATATTAAGAAAGGTTAGCAACATCATTCTGACTCCTGATTTGGACTGATGGAACATTTTTGGTTGTGGAGAACTGGCTGACTTCCACGGTGCACTTCGATGCTTTGTTTTAGTGTCACATTGGTATGTCCATGTTTCATCACCAGTGCTAACACAGCCCAAGACATTATTTTGCTTCTTCAAAAGGGCTTGGCAAACTTTGAGTCTTTGTTCATCAGTGAGCTCCTTTGGGAACATTTTTGCACACACCTTTCTCCTGCCAAGATTTTCAGTTAAGATTTGCTTAAATGCTTTTCTATTGGTGTTTACTTGGTCTGCCATGCTTCTCACAGTCAGCTGACAATTTTGATGTGCAATTTGATGAATTTTTGCAATGATTTTATCAGTTTTGCTCATTACTGGCCTCCCTGAACTCTCTTCATCAGTGATGCTTTCTCTCCCCTCAGAAAAATATTTAATCCATTTGTACACTGCTGTTTCCTTTGCAGCATTGTCCCCGTAAACTTGGACTAACATGTCCCTGATGTCACTTCCATTCATGCCAAGTTTAACAAGAAATTTAACGTGTGTTCATATGCCATAATTTAAGCTCCATCATTCTCACAACAGCACACAACAACATGCAACAACAATAATGAATGCCATTCAGTAAGACATTGCCACATGTCGACAAGAACATAACTGTGAGACACAGATACAGGTGTGTCCTTTTATCTTTATACCTCGATTCTACTTCAAACTGAAAAACTTCCCTGAATTGTCTGCTTGGTTTTTAGTATCACTCTGTAAATATAGATCCTTAGCCTGTTGCTCTGCTCTCAGCCTCATGCCTCAGGCTTCCCTTTGTTAGAGAAGTTCAGATAAATAATGAGGGTTATTTGTTAATGCAAACTTAAATTATCTTTGTGGAAACATTCACTCTGATATTGTCAACTGAGGATATAAATCTATTCACTAGAAGACAAGTTATCCTTACACAATAAATTTTTATTTTATTCCGCTACCAAAATTATGCTCCTGACCTTTCTACACTTCTTACATATTATCATCCAGCATGATATTCTGACTATTAGCGATGTAAATAGAGACTCCTATAACCCATTTCTGATCAAAGACTTTGGCTTTGTAATAGAATGCAATTAATTTCTATTTTCTAGTTACATTGTAAATAAACCTATACTATAGTAGAAGAGAAAAGTGCTTCTGGACAATTTTTGTGATAATTAATCCCAACTCTTCCCCATCTCATTCACCTTGTGAGTTTGACTAAATGTCCCCCCCACCCCGCAATACTCATAATTAACAAGATTATCTACTTCTGTCCTGTGTGGGGAACTCAAAGCAAAACTCCCATGGCCTAGAAGCACGATACAATGTCAGCCCACACTACCCAGGAACACTGAGTACTGGGCTCCTGACAGAACCAGAAGTAACCAGTTGTCTGAAAATGATTCATTAAATATCCAATCATTTTCCTACTGATACATAACCTGAGTAAATCACAAGTGAATGACATATCCAAGAATTCACATGCTTTTCCAGGTGATTTCTGAAACCAAGTACTGTATCAGCAGACTGATGTGTCTTGTAAGCCCTCCTCCCAAGGAAGCCAAGTGGTACAGAGGCTTCCATGATGAGAAGCAACTATACACAGTATTTCTTATACAACCAACTATATTCTGGGAGGTTGGATAGGTTTTTAAATGCAAAGATATACTTTAAGTTTTTTTTATTATTACAATAGAAATTGTAATTATTACTAAAATTTAAAAATATAGACAAGTAAAAATAATAAAATAGCAAAATTTTCAACATGTATAGATATATTTCATTATATCTAATTTTTTTTCCTTTTTGTTGATGTGTGTGTGTGTATGTGTGTGTGTATTGGGTAGGCTGACCAGACATACCATCGTACCATTTTAAACGGGACAGAAAACAAACGTACTGTCCCATTTCAAATGGTATATATGGTCAGCCTAGTGTCACTGGGATAAATTCAAAATATCAGTAGGCTGACCCAACATACCATTTGAAATAAGACAGTATCGTTGTTTTCTGTCCTATTTAAAATGGTATATCTGGTCAGCCTAGTATTGGGATATATGTTATATATGTTTTAATATAATAATAGTATAGTTTTACAAACTACTTTTGCTTAATTAAATAGTTTGAATACATCACATGTTATGATATAGTCCTGTAATGACATCTTTTTTAAGAACTGCACAGTATTGCATACCAAAAATTTGTGATAGGATATTTATACAAGTCTCTAATGTAGGGGGGTTATTTTTTTATGGTATAATGTACACCCTTCCTTTATTGTTGAGTCCTATATATGTTATAAATTAGTTCTTTAACTATGAATTACTAGCTAAAAGTATATGAATAAAATAAAGGCTTCAGATACACAGTGGTAAAGGACCTCCAAATGATTATAATCAGTTATACTACTACTAGTAGTGAATGAATGCACCTTCTCTAAATCACAAACAACATTGGATATCATCTCTTATAAATAGCCTCTAATTTGAGGAAAAAAGTACTGATATCTTACTTTCATTTTTCTTCAAATTCTTTTTTTTTTTTTGTGGTGATGTATATTTTCACACTTTTATTATTAGTTTTAATATTTTCCTTTTTTATGCCTATTCATTTTTTGCCTATATTTCTGTTGGAATGGCTATATGTTTTACTGATCTATAAAAGCTTTTCATATAGTAAAGATAAAAACTCTATAGTATGCATGTCACAGATTCATTATCTTTCTTTCAGTTTTGTAGGTGATAGCCCTGAAATTTGTAATTGAAAGGAAAATGCTTCCTTTTATATACTTCATATTTTAAATTATGGAGTTATGTTGATTTATGCTGTAAAGCTGAGATAAATAATTAGTTGTCCCAAGATGATTAAATAGTTTATTACACTCCACGGAAGAGTACCAAAGATTCAATCAGAAATTGTATCCTTCATGTATAAATGGTGTTAAATTTGATAATCCTCTGTAATAACCATAGGGTATTCTTAGGGAGAGGCTGTCACCATGAGACAGAAGAGCAGAATGGCCTTAATGTAGGGTTATCCTGTTCAGTGGACCCTTTAAAATAAACAAGCTAAGAGAAAGAAGAAACATCTGAGAGAACTGTAGCTGCATAGTAACCCCAGCAGTCTCATGGAAAGGGAAAAAAATAGCTTTCCAACTGGCACCTTAAAACCTCTGTGAACCTTGTGAGGACTGCCTCAAGTAGAAGACTCGCATCTTGCCAATGTATAGATCTGTGTCTCTTGGGGGGAGTGACAGAAATAATACATAAGCTCCCATATATAGCATAATACTGTGAACATAATTCCCCCAAAATATGTTCCAGTCTTTCCATAATTTTTTTGCATTATAAATTGTCCTCATCTCCTACAATATTTTCACAGTGCTCTGTATCCAAGCCAAACCAAACCATCCACCATTTCCTGAAGTGTTTGTAACTTTCATATGATTGTTTTCATGTTATTCCTTCTGTCTTGGATGTTCCTTTCTATTCATTCTATCAAAACTATGCTCATTTTCCCAAAGGTTCATTTTAAATGTGGCATCTTTCACAAATTTTCTAATAAAACTAGGCAGAATTAATGGCTCTTTTTTTTCCTATGTTTTCACAGTAGTGATCTCATACCTCTGCTTATCATTTATTTTTTATGCCTTACATTGCAGGTTATTCACATGTTTATCACCTCGCACTTAACTCTGAGGTCCATTTAGAGAGTCTTTTCTAGTTCATCACTGAACCTTAAATAATACCTAGCAGACTACCTACTACATAGTATATACTTAACAAATATTTGTATTAGGAACAAATAAATGAGATTTATAGAAATAGAAGTAGTCAAACAAGTAGATAAGGAAAGGGAACAAATTTCAGGTGTCGATATATACTGGGTTCTGTACACACATTCTCAGTTAACATTCAGAACACTATAAATATGTATCATTATTTTGACTATTTAAAAATGGGAATAAAAACATAAGAGAAAGACATGCTTTGTCCAAGTCACATGGGTAGGACACGTCCGAGCCAAGATGTAACTCAGTATCTCTTACTCTAAGACATGGCTTCCTTCTTGTGTATCACACCAAATCTTTGCTCTCAGCCATTTTTTTGTCTTATATTAGAGCACCAAAACATGACAACTTATGCTCGAAACATTATCCATCAAATCATCTAAAGGTGTAGCTTGGGTTGTTTATAGAAGCTATCTGAGTTGTCCATGTATGGAATTTTCTAAGGAAACAAAGGACAATTCAACAGTAAATGGCATTGGGCAAACCTACTACAATAGTAGCTCAAAGAAGAAATAGAGTCATGGGAACTATTAGAATGATCTGGAAGACCTTGAATGTTAGGTAAAATAAGAAGAGTAAAGAGCCCATATGAAGCTTATACATCAGACATAATGCTAGATCTTGCCATACCAAAATGAGTTAAGCAATATGTTCAATCTCATTCGAACATTTAAAACTAGTCAAGTGTTGAAAAGTTTTACATGGATTCTGCATCTTTTAATTTAGGGCACATTTTTACCAAATGTAGTCTTATATCATCTTTATAACCCTGACATAAAGGCAGTAAGGAAGACATTCATTTATTAATCTCTTCATCCATTAATTAATTCATTAGTTCAGACTTTAACTCACTGATTGTCTTATTCACAAAGAAATTTACTGAGGATTTTACATAGGACAGACATAGTTATAGGAGCTTTTAGATACAGATATAAAATTGTCCTTGGTGATAAGTATTATTATTATTATTTCATATTGACAATTTGAGTCCATGATTAGTGAACTGACTTACCCAACTATATGGCATAGCAGGGAAGGAATTGTAATTACATCATTTGACTCCCCAGTAGATCAAAGAAAATCCTAGTCTCCTAACAAAGGATGACAAATTAAATAGATAAGTACAAAAACTACAAAATGGATAGGCATTTGTATACTAATTCAAACTTATTGGTTATTTTATCCTCTCTTACTCAACATTTTCCTCAGAATTCCTGATTAAAGCTAGAAAGTCTTTCTGGGCTACTTTCTCCATACTTCTCACTAAACTGAACAAAATATTCTAGTCAGGTTTCTGTTGATGCAAAGGTGGGCACCCACAGGGAAAAGCTAAGTGCTGCAAGGTTGGAGCTTGCTACCTAAAGCATGAATTAAGCTGCTGATAGATTCAATATTAGGGACTAGAGCTCTCTTTCTAAATTCAATACTCTCTTAATTGTACCCAAGAGCCATTTCAGTTCAATGAAAAACACTCCTAAGAAGACACAGTGTTGTCACCCATGCAAAGAACACAAAGGCAGGCCTCCTTCAGAGAAAAATCTCATTTAAATAGAAATATACCAAGGATTCAATTTTAACAAATATGCAGGGATAATAGAAGGTATTTTAATGTCTATTTAAAAAGTTCCAGGATAATAACTTGTTTAAATTGTGATTCCTTCAAGTCTATCTTTGATGCTTAAAATTCATTATTTCATTATGTTGAGAATTAAAAGAAAACAGTATTGATTATATACCAGATATCTATGTTACTTGATTTAAAGAAATTGTCACAACAATGACATTATATTATTATTATTATTATTACTTGTCACTCAGGGTTTCGGGATCATAATTTAATTTCACTCATGGATCAATTTTCTCATCCATAAAAAGGGGGCTGTTATTGTGAGTTCCTACTAAGAGCACTGTGGGGAGGATCAAGGGAATAATAAACTTTGTAAATTATTAACTGGTACACAATTGTATGGAAGATTTACTAAAACATACTGCTTTCTTCCAACAGCCAATGGACCTGACTCAAGTGGTGGATTAAGAGTAGTATACCATATCCTAGGGCCCACTTTCATCTAAGTCACACTCTTAACTACCTTTTTGAAGGTAAATAGTTGGCATTGGAACTTTTCATTTTTATTATATCAATAGAACTTTTTTTTCCTGTGCCTACATTCATAATATTAAAGAAATAGCCAGTCCTGCTAAAAGCCAATAAATTGTTTTAACATCTTAAAGTTCTTACACATAAAGTATCATTTGGTGTCTATATGAATGTTTCCCCAAATATTAGTAATACACTAAGCACTTGGCGCTGAGGACTCTAATTGTTTCACTTAGAGCCTTAGACTTCAGTGACTCTTTCACTTAGCCCAGGGGACTTGGTGATATTTCATGCTTTAACAGTCATTGCTGAATTACAAAGTGATAGAATGTTATTTGTTGGTTTGTTTTTTCCTTTTGAATGGATGTAGGATAACAATGTAACAATTCCAAATTTATTCATCTGAGTTTATATTAATCAGTGTAATGGGAATGTGTTCTAGCCCATTTATTGAGTGGTTACTATATGCTAGCACAGCACTGATTGTTATAAAAACATGTAATTCATTCCTCACAAATTATTTGCTCAGGGGTACAGACAGAAACCAGGACAGAGAGATACTGAATGAATATAAAAGACCACACAGAAAACAGAGTCGAGCTCTGATGAAAACCTAGGTCTACCTGACTCCACTCAATAAATAGTAACTTTTCCTAATCCCCTTTAATATGAATCATGGAGTATGATAGATTTTGTTATCTAGAGAAGTTGCATTTATTAAGAAATTATTTATTTTTTAATTTATTAATAAATCAAATATAATAATGCCAGCCAGTACTCTAAACAGCCTAAGATAACCAGTACTACTACATTGATTTCACATAATAGTTAAGACATGATCTTAACATCTGTTTAATGACTCAGCCTTAGGTCAGAATTAAATTCCTGTGATGCTTCCAAAATTACAAAATGTCAAAAACTAACGATCATATCTTTTCAGAACCAGAGGTCTTAGTGTTGGAAACCAACAACTTAAGGACAGGATGCTAAGTTTAGTATATTGAAAGGTAATGAAAGACTTTTACTCGGTCACGAATGGGATGAAGTGGAGATGAGGGAGACATACACTCCCTGAAATCAACTCTTGGCTTTCCACATTTTCAAGGGTCCTGAGACTGGATTAACATAAGAACTGGTTCCTAGAGATTCAGAATTAAGAATCATCTTCTATTTTATATTCAAATACAGTTTTCTTCCTTGTCCACTCTTCCCCCACTATTTCTCTCCTGAATTTGCCCAAGTAACTAAGGTTTTGCCCCACTTTGTATAAAGCTTGCCTTAATGATGAGATTCCACACTGAATGATTTTTTTCTCTCTAAATATTGATAGTGTTTGTAATTTAGACCTGCCAGGTTTTACTTGGCTGTTTATAAACCAAGACCTTCTGATCCACAGAAAGCCCTACATTTTCAATAGGTCTCTTTATTCCACTATTTCTTAAATTCCAAAACAAAAAATATTTATATCTGAAATGTTCCTTAAATCTTATTAGTTTATACATAATGAGTCCCATAATTTTCTTTTCAGTATAGTCACTGTCATGTATTAGCCAAACCTGCATACTTTTGAGAGTGGAATAGGGCTCTTACCAAATGAGATAGCAATAACACACGAAAACTGAGACTCTCCTGAGCAAGCTGATGCATAATCACCCTGCCTTAGGGCTCCCCTAGAAGCAGATAGTGCCACCCTACCCTCATTTATCCCCTAAAGATGGGGATAACCATCTGTTCCCTATTCCATGTCTACTCTCAACTAACAGCAACGCTTCCAGGGCCCTTGATGGTTTTCCATATGTATAAATTTTCATTACCTGGCATGCAGTTATTTTTCAATGGAGAAGATAGCACAGCAGTATCTACATGGAAAAATTGTCCAGTCTCCCTTTTTACCTCTGACACGGGGATCCTAGTACTTGGGCCTTGCAATTCAGCATGAATTTCTATCTTTCATGAGGTGACTTTCTTTGTGAGCCTTCAGCCACTTGAGTCTCTCATCTCATCAGCTCCACAGTTTGCCAAACATAGTACATATCTGAGCTACACTTTTAGACATGGTACAAAACTTCCTCATTAGTCACTTAGAACCCTTTAAGTGCCCCTTAAAATTCTATAGAGTTAATTTCATAAAATATTCTTTGATTGTTAGAAGGGTAGTTAGCCAAGAGCTAAACCCACATGCAAACATAATAGAATTTAGCCTCCAGCTCAGTCAGAATAGACTGTTATTTCATTATTACTTATACCACACATTCTAGTTGATAAAGTTTCCTTCACCAGACCCTCCTGTTTCAAAAAAATTGGTGTCAATCTTACACAGAATATTTTTATACATTGTAGGTAAGAGGATTTCTATTTATTAAATTTATTGGGGGTGTCATTGATTAATAAATTATATAGGTGTCCAGTGTACAATGCTAAATATATTATATATTGAATTTTGTGTTCACCACCCAAAGTCAAATCACCTTCTATCACAATATATTTGAACACCTTTATCCTTTTCTACCTCCCCTCTGTCCCACTGGTAGCCACTAAACTGTTGTGTGTCTATGAACTTTAATTGGTTATTTGTCTTGTTCATTTGTTTGTCTTCTTCACTTATTGCTTTCAGTTTTATATTTCACATGTGAGTGAAGTCATATAGTTCTTAACTTTTTCAGATTTATTTCACTTAGCATGATAATCTCAAGATCCATCCATGTTGTTGCAAGTGGCAATATTTTACCTTTTCTTATGGCTAAGTAATATTCTATTTTACATATACATACGTATATATATATATATATATATTATTTTTATTATTTTTAAAATTTGTATTAAATTTATTGAGATGACATTGGTTTATAAATTATGTTTCAAGTGTATAATTTTATAATACATTATCTATATATTACAGTGTGTGTTTGACACCTAAAGTAAAATCTCCTTCCATCACTATATATTTGACTCCTTTTATCCTTTTCTACCTCCACCCCTTTTCCCTCTGGTAATCATTAAACTGTTGTCTGTGTCTATAAGTTTTAATTGGTTATTTGTCTTGTTCATTTTGCTTTCAGTTTTATATTCCAACTATGAGTGAAGTCATATGGTTCTTGATTTTTTCTGTCTGACTTATATTGCTTAGCATGATAATCTCAAGATCTATGCACATTGTTTCAAAAGGCTTATTTCATAGTTTCTTATAACTGAGTAATGTTCCATTGTGTGTGTGTGTGTGTGTGTGTGTGTGTGTGTCACATCTTTATCCAATCATCTATCGAAAGACACTTTGGTTCTTTTCATGTCATAGCCACCAGGAATACTGTTGCAATGAACATTGGAGTATACACAGGTATATCTTTATGTATTAATGTTTTTAGACTTTTTGAGTAGATACCCAGAAAAGAGATTGCTAAGTGGCATGGTAATTCCAGTCTTAATTTTTGAGGAATCTCCATGCTGTTTTTTGAAAGGGCTATACCAATTTACATTCCCAATAGCAGTGTATGAGGGTTCCTTTTTTCCATACTTCTCCAACACTTATTACTTTTTTTTTTTTTAGCCATCTAACATGTGTGAGGTGGTGTCTTTTTGTGGATTTGATTTGCATTTCCCTAATAGCTAGTGAAGTTGAACATCTTTTCATATATCTGCTGGCCATTTGTATGTTTTTTGGGAAGCAGTGTCTGATTAGGCCCTCTGCCCATTTTTGTAATCCTATTGTTTGTTTTTTTGTTTTTGTTGTTGTTGAGTTGCATGAGTACTTTATATATTTTGGATATTAGCCCTGAATCAAAGGTGTTATTTGCAAATATCTTCTTCCATTCAATGTATTGCCTCTTTGTTTTGTTGAAGGTTTCTTTTTCTGAAAATTTTAGTTTGATACAGTCCCATTTATTTATTTTTTGCTTTTACTTCTCTTGCCTTTGAGGTCAAATTCATGAAATCTTCTCCAAAACCAAGGCCCATAACTTTAGTACCTATTTTTTCTTCTATGTACTTTATTGTATTAGGTCTTATATTTAGGTCTTTAATCTAATTTAAGTTAATTTTGGTGTAGAGGGACAAATAGCAGTCTCGTTTCATTCTTTTGCATGTGGCTACCCAATTTTTCCAGCATTGTTTATTGAAGAGGCTTTATTTTCCCCATTGTATGCTTTTGGCTCTTTTGTCAAAAGTTGTTTATATATATATATATATATATATATATATATATATATATATATATATGGGCTTATGTCTGGGTTCTCAATTTTGTTCTATTGGTCAAATATGTTTTTCTTCCAATATCATGCTGCTTTTATTATTGTCACTTTATAGTATAATTTGAAGTCAAGTAGTGTGATACCTCTAGCCTTATTCTTTTTCTTAGGATTGCTGTGGATTTTGAAGTCTTCTATGAGTCCATACAAATCTGACAAATTTTCTTGTTCTATTTCTTGAAAAATGCCATTGGGAAAAATAAATAAAAATATGATTGGGATTTTTATGGGGATTTCATTAAATCTATATATTTTTCAAGTTTTGTTCTATTTGAATATTTTGTCAGAGTTATTTTCTGTTCTTATTATCTCTTTATCACATTATCTTGGCATTAGTGATACTGCCAATGATAATACAGGGTAATTTTAAAACACAACTGTAAAATTTTATATGCACTGCTTCATCAAGGTACACAACTATATGAACTCAAGAAGTATTATTTATTATTCTATTTTACTGCTGAGAAAACTGAGGTTTAAAAATTTCCCCAGGGTCTAACAATTAAAAAGTGACTGAAGCAGAATACAAAGTCTATGTCTTCTGGATCTATACATATTTTGTGCCCTCCAAGCATTGAAAACAGTTTCTCACTGCAGCAACTTTTTTCAAAGACCTTTACCAATACCAATGACAGGAAGTTAAAAGACATGTATAAAGCACAAAGGTGAATGTCAGTCACTATTCAGTATTCCCTGTTCATAAAATGTTGATTTATTTTTCTGCTTGATGGATCTGTGCTTGCAGTGGAATCAGCTCTTTTTGGCAATGTATCCCTCTGGCTTGAATACTTCAGCTTTGACCTTAAGTTTATGTGCCTTCATATTCTCTTAGATAAATGTCATCCCTTGGGACTCATAAGAGGTCGCCTGCAATCTTTTTAATCATTATTATTGCCTTTTAAATATCTTGCATTATCTCCCTAGTGCTAGAAACACCAGGACATCATTTTACAAAGATCAGCAACTCCGTGTACACCACTTTAGGTAACTTTGCAAAGGTAGCAGAATAGCGTTTCACTTAATTACCTCTTAGATGAATTCAATTATATTTTAAACTGATTCTTCAGATCCAGAGACTGTGGTGCTGCATCAGAAAAAGCCAGACATGCTTTATATGCATCTTCAATGTTTCTGATCAATATTAGAATTCATATTATATTGTGGTAGAGAATAAGGCTTTGGGTTTGGGTTGAAGTTCTAACTCCATAACTAATTCATCTGATAATATTCAACTATCTTGAGGCTCATTTTTCTCATTTGTCCAATGGCTATTATGAATACATGCCATGCATGTTAAAATGCCTGAGACAGGCTAAGTGCTAGATAAATAGTAGCTTTTATTAAAAAAATAGTAATGGCCTCTACTGAATCAGTAATTAATTTATATATATATATATATATTTATTTGTTTGTTTGTTTGTTTATAGAAAGTATACATGTATGACTTAGAAGCTATTATGGGTAACAAAGTAGGATGGTACTCTAAATACTGGCCTCAAGACACATGGAGTACTAAATATTAATTTAACTCAAAGGCAAGTGAGCTTTGGCTACAAAGGACCTGCACAGACTAAAACCACTTCACCATGAGGCTCAATTCAGAAAAAGATTAACTCAGTTTTGAAATTTTAATTGTTTCAATTCAAGTGATTAAGAGTTTTCATCAGATAATAGATTCTTCACAGGCTTGCTCACACATTCTTTTTGTTTCATTCTTTTTTTTTTTTTTTAATATTACCTTTTAACTGAATCCACTGTAGTGCAATGAAAGAATGAGCTAATGTGATAACCCTTCTCCGGTGGGTGGTATTTTATTTAATGAAGTTGAAAATGTAAATGTGTAAGTTCATTGAGGGCATGAAGGGATGAAACTTTCATGGGAAGAGTGTAGGAAAACAGGACTTTCTCCAGCACAAAGGTCACACAGTGCAGAAAAGAGAGCTCAACTGGGACCTGGAAGATCAATCATTAATGATGCATGACCTTGGCAACTGATTGAATCCCTTGGGTTAAATCCTCTCATCTGTTAAAAAAGAAGACGGTATATTTGATGAGCTGTGATGTTCCTTATTGAGTTCTAATCATTAAACATTGACGGGACTTTTCTAGAAAAAATTTTTATTTGAAATTCAGATGCAGTGAATTGAGTTAATCATGAAACTCAATTTATAGCTCTCTATCATCATTCATTTACATAAGATTGTTTAATATTATTTTTATAGTTTCTTGGTTTGTCTCTTTTTCTATCATCTCTGATATTCACTCCCATTCCTAACATCTCCCTCATAGGTACCTACTAATAAATTTAATATGTTTTGGATAATTGTTTTAGATAATTTTTTTCATTACATAAAGAGCATTTTGCTATACATCTCATTCTATTAGTTAGGTTTGTTCCAATATATGTTACCATTTGTCTCTCTAGTTCATTGTTTCTCACAGGACATCATATAACTACACAGTAAACTCCTTCCATACTTATCCATTCCCCTCAGGCAAGATGTCTAGTTTCACTCCACCTAAATACTACTCCAAATATACAATCTTTGCCATGATAATTCTTACATAACTTAGAATTTTGTTGGTATTTTTCTCCTACATTGTTGTTTTAAACTGTTTATATTTAGTGAAGGGAAATACATTGATCAGTTTTAGTATCTTGAATTTAAACATCTTGCTTAATCCTCTTATTAGTGTTAATGGTTTGTAAGTAAATTTTATTTGTTTAATAGATGATAATAATTTCTGAAATGGAGGTTTTTGTCTCTACTATCTATTGTTATGACTTTTATAACTTCTCTTACTACAGTGATAAAAACTTCCATGCCAATGGTAGCAAGCTTCTCTCAGTCACAGTATTAATAGGAATGAGTCAAAGTTTGCCCATTGCATTTGATATTTACTATATGTTCTGATATGTAAACTTGATGTAGTTAGGAAGCTATATTCTATTATTATCAGTAAAAACATTTTCTATATAGGTAATAAACTTGATCAAATACTTTTGCTACATTTATTGGTTATCTTCATGTCATTTTTCTCTTCAGTTAATTAAAATGGTTATTCATGTTGATAGGTTTTGTGATACAAAAAAAATCTTTACATTTCTGGGGAAAACTATTATTTTTTTATATACAGATGTAGTAGAACAATATTTAAAAGAAATTATAACATATTTTCCATTTTTTACACTGCTTTTATTCTATTTTGGAACCAAGCTTCCACCAGCCTCATGAAAAAATAATGGACTTCCCTTAACTTTTATATTATGAAACATATTGTATAAAGTTATCTCTAAAAAATTTTTCTGAGAACTCTCATATGATGCTACTAAAACTGTCTTTTACTTTTTGTAAAGGAGGGGATTCTTTAGATGTTTGATGACATTTTCAAATTCTTTAATGGCTACTGTTCTATTCAAGTATTGGATTTGTACTTGTGCCAAATTTAGCATTTTATATATTTTTGATAATGTATCCATTTCTGTCTATGATTCCAAATTTGAAATTTTTTATCCATTATTTTGGGGTTTCCAAATTTAAATTTCAAATATCAAACATATATGAGTATATCTGGTATAAATGTTCAATTATTATTGAATTATATATAAATATCTATTTTGTCAGTAACTAACTCCCCTTCTTATTCTATATTTTAATATTCTTTTTTTAAAATTTCATTTCAATTTACAATGAAAAGCTTTTGTATTTCTGAAGCTATATATATATATTGTAAATACACATCCATCACAGTGCCATGTTTATGGTAGACCATAAATACTTCCTGAAAGAATAAGTAACAAGAGTTATTTTTTCTACCTTCATAAGAACTTGACAGTGACAAAAAATTTAATAGAAAAAAACCATACTATTTAAAGTTAAGAGATCTAGATCCAAGAAGGGATTACAATTCTAACCAGTGTGATTTGGCTCAAGTTACCTAAAATTAGGAAGACTCAATTTCTTCAGTATATAATTTCCTCACTTAGTGTCATCATGAGGATTAATTGTGTTAAATGTGACAGTATTTTGTAAACTATAATAACTTATAAAAATAATTAGAGGAAGAAAGGAAAGAAGGAAAAAAGGGAAGGAAGCATAGTTTTACATAAAAATGGTACAAAGAGAGAATTCTGATAATAATAGCAACTCTGGTGAAATAGAGAAACCTAAATTTTCTGCCAAAAGATGGAGATTTTGGCCCCTCTCTGATTTTTACTATTTATTTGATATTGGATAAATTTCTAAAACTTCCATATATAAAATTAGAAATTACATTTAACACATACAATTCTTGGAGGCTATACCACTTCATATTCCTACAAACAATGCGCAAAGAAAGTCTCCCTTTTCTCTACAACATCACCAATACTTATTTTTTTTCTTTTAGACAGTAGCCATCCTAACACATATGAAGTGATATCTAATTATGGTTTGGATTTGCATTTTTCTGATTATTAGTGATGTTGAATACCTTTTCACATACCTGTTGGCCAACTGTATATGGCTTCTTTGGAAAAATCAAATTCTTTACCCATTTTTAATCAGGTTATTATTTATTTTGTTATTGAGTTGTAGAAGTTCCATACATATTTTGGATATTAACTTCTTATCAGATATGTAGTTTGCAAATATTTTCTCCCATTCCTTAGGTTGCATTTTCATTTTGTTGATAATTTCCTTTGTTGTGCAGAAGCTTTTCAGTTGAATGTAGCCCCACTTGTTTGTTTTTGCTGCCTGTCTTTTGGTGTTATAACCAAAAAAATCATTGCCAAGACGCATGTTAAGGAATTTTCCCCTATATTTTCCTCTAGGGGTTTTATAGTATCAGGTTTTACATTTAAGTCTAAGCCATTTAAAGTATAATTCTTCCAGTTTTATTCTTCTTTCTCAAAGTTGCTTTGGCTACTCAGAGTCTTTTGTGGTTTCACACAAATTTCAGTATTTTATTTAACTGTGGAAAATGCTTTAATATTTTGATTGGGATTGCATTAAATCTGTAGATAGCTTGGGTTTGTATGGACATTTAAGCAATATCAACTTTCCCAATCCATGAACCAGGATCATTTCTATTTATGTGCGTCTTTTTCAATTTGTTTTATCAATGTCTTGTAATTTTCATATAAACTAACAATCCCACTTCCGGATATATATTCAAAAGAAATGAAATCAATATACCTAAATGATATCTACAACCTCATGTTGCCTTAACCAAGACACGGAAACAACCTAAGTATCTGTCAATGAATGAATGAATAAAGAAAATGTGAGTTATAATTATATAAAATTTGAGTATTTTTTAGCAGTAATAAAAATAAAATCCTGCCATTTGGAACAATGTGGATGAACCTAGAAGACACATGCTAAGTGAAATAAGCCAAACAGAGAATGACAAATACTGTATGATCTTACTCACAAGAGAAATCTAAAAAAGTAAAATTCATGGAAGCAAAGAATAGAAGAGTAGTTGTCAGGGACTTGGGGTGTGTTTGTGGAAGATGGGAAATGGGGAGTATTGGTTAAAAAGGGTTCCAATTTTTTCAATTATATATGAATAAATTCAGGAACCTAATGTACAGATGGTAATACTAATAATACTGTATTATATACTTAAAATTTGCTAAGACATTAGATGCTAAATATTTTCACCACATACAAAAAAGGTAACTATATGAAATGATGGATGTGTTTATTAACTTAATCATGATAATCATTTCACAATGTGTTCATATATTAAATTATCACATTTTATATCCTGATGTATATAATATTTATCAATTTTACCTCAATAAAGCTGCAGGGAAAGCCCAATATTTATTCAGCAGTTATAACTCAAAGCTAATGGTGAGGAAGCCACTTGCTATGGGATCCCAGCAAGACACTATTTTTTGCTAATTTCCATACTAAATTGTTACAGATATATATCCAATTGATTAAGAAGCAGTATGCATTCATTCTAAAGACAATTATTGGATATTTTCAATTAGTACAAAGCTAGGTAATGCTATAATTACAAACCATACCACAGAGAAATAAAAAATCCAAGAAGAAAAATGAATTTTGAATGCAAAAAAAAAAATGAAGAAGAAGAAACAGCAAACCATGCTAAGTTTTATAGGCAAACATAAGGGCAAAAGCTATGGAATTGAGTGGAGAACAAATCATTCCCTAATACAGGGGTTTGAATAATAGAGGGAGTAGTCCAAAGTTGGACTTGTCTTGAAGAGTTACCTTAATATCTGGGAATGAGGTGAAGAAGGACATGTGCAGAATGAAAAAAATGTAATGCAGTTAAGAGCCTGAGAGAACTCAGGCTGTACTAAGAAATGGCAAGTTCCCTGGAGGGGATTCAAGGTGGGGTTCGTGGACAGGGACTCAGAGAGCATGGGGAAATTGAAGTTTGTATAAAGTCTTACATGCCACACTAAAGGATCTTAACTATAACCAGTAGGCAATTTGAAATCCCGAAGGATTTTATACAGAAAAGTAGTGTGATCAGAATCAAAACTTAAAACAAAGAAACAAACAAAAAAATGGATTATAAGGAGTTACATTAGTAGGTTATTGAAATGATCCAGATGTGAGCAAATGAGCCATGGACAGGAGGTGGTGGAAGTGGAAAGAAAGGGTATAGATGTAAATATTTCTTAGCATGTAGAATTGAAAGGACTTGCCATATGATCCAGGAATTAAAAATAAAAATGATAATAACATGACAAATATATAGGTATTATTATTGTTAATAGAAGCTTTGTGTTGCCAAAGCACACAAAAAAAGGAGAAAACAGATGGCTTAGATATTGTAAACTTATAAATATAAAAATATCTGAGGTGCAGATGTGTAGCAGCTCAGGACTGAAGTGCAGATAGACCTATAGAACACTGTGACTGTTTAAAGGCTACAAAACAAAACAAAAAAACAAACTAAAGCAAAAGAAATTGACACAAAGAGACATCATTTTACAATGCAGGTCAATCCAGGTTTGTAGGACCTACACCTGAAACAGTCTTAGGGATCTGGCCCTCTTTAGAGAAAAGAATAAAAATAGTGAACAATAAGAGTCTTGAAAATAAATATTTTGGTTATTAAAGAACATTTATAACAAATCAAGTTTTATGGTAAATAATACCACAAATATCACAAAATCCAGAAAAAGACTTCATTTATAACACTATTTTCTCATTGTGTTTTAGTTTTTTTTTATCAACTCTTCATATAACAAAAATTTTATAATATAATTTACTATAGAAAATAGACAATTCTGTCATTCTTTTATCATTACTGCTAGTATAGTTTAGCTTTTTAAAACTTTCGTTTTATAAGTTATTATTGGAGTTGTTATATAAATGATCAGTATTGCTGTCAAAATTGAAAAATGTTAACTTCTTTAACATATATAATTTGCAAAATCTGAGAGAATTTTTTGTTATAGCCTAGCTTCAGGTTCTACACTTGCAAACCTCCTGTCCCCTCCGATAACCACATATTTCTGCTTTTGGGTGCACTGGAGAATTTAAACATATGATTTTGATCTCTTTTCCTTTGAGTTTGCCCTGCAGACAAAGGAGTATTCCTGAGAACTTTTCTGACACTGGGATGGGTCCTGATAATTTTACCTCTACATGAATGTGACTGTGAACTACATAAATATATTCCACTATACACAAGCTAAATGTACTTCTAACTCTGTCTTAATCAGACTTCCAAATTGCTCTTGATGATTCCAACACTATCTTCCAAGAAAGGAAGGATTACAGATAGGAACATGGACTGGGAAGAGAAAGCTGATTCAAGAACTTGTATTAAACTCGTTTATTTTTATAATTTTATTGTATATACATATATGAACACTAAGGCCTTGAAAGAGATACATGCAGTGAGAGGCTTAGAAACACACGTTTCATTAGCTTTGTGGTAATATTCTCTGAAAATACAATAAAAACACATTTCATGATTTTTTTTTCTATAAAATAAGAACTCTGTTTTAGGTTGGTTCAGCATGAGAAGCTAGCAGCACATCTCAGGAGAAATATCTAGTACACGATAATTATAAATTGGAGGTGTTGGAGGGGAAGTAGACAGGAGGGCAATCATCCTTGGAAAGGTAGTCGCTGGGGGATCCTAAATAATTGACTATTAAGATAACATACAACACAGTCTGTTTAAGGGAGATAGATCTGAAGGAAAGGCACACTAATGAACTGTGTCCAAAAGTATACAAATAGCACTGGAAATGTGGCATGGGCCTAATTTCCTCTCCACTGTGACCATATGCTTGCTGAAGGCGTTAATGGCACTAATTGCTCAGGGACAGCTCTGTGAAGTGTACTGTATCTGCTTTGCTGAGAAATATCACAGAAAACATAAAATCTCAAGATTACTGTTCCAGCCTCTTCACAAGCCACGATTTATCTGAGTAGAATTTTATTTTAAGAGAAAAGCCTAATCTCCCATCTGTGTAAACCACATAAATCTCCATTCAACCCAGGAGCAAAGGTTCTCCAAATTAACTCTTCATGGTTGGGCTGCTTGATGCCATTTCTAAGTCAACACAGATGGGAGTGCAAGCTGTAGTTCTGTTCCTGAGTGTAATCCTCTGATTACAATGGAAGTGAGATGACAGGCAGAAAATGAAAGACTTTACTTAGGGAGTCCCTGAACAAAAGAAAATCAGTGTTACTTCATTTCAAAGTAATTGGCTATTTAGAAACTTGGGTTTGGCACAAGTAGATGATTCAACTGAACTAAAAATTGTGTTTACCCACAAAACACATGTAACATCATGGTAATTAGGCATGGCCTAAAGAGCTGACAGCCAAGCAAAGGACCCAGCATGACTCCAAAGTAGCAAAGGAAAGAACGTATACAAATTGTTGGAGTAGAATGCCCCTCTCCCCAACTCCATAAGTCAGAATTAGTTGTCACCATTGCAAAAAAAAAAATCTCTAGAGAAAAGGGAAGTGAATGGTAAGCCTGGAAAAAAAAGTGAAGGCAAGAGAAGGATAACTGAGTTTTTTATTTCTGTCTATTTTTTTAGTATCTGTGACTCCTGCATTTCACATGATTCAGAATAGGCAACTGTGGTTGCAGTAGATACTACAGAAGTTTGAAACTATTATTGCATTCTATCATGACTGCAGTGACAGACAGAGCATGTTGCAAAGGTTAAATAGTAAAAACAAAAAAAGCTTTCCCATACTCTCAAACACTGAGATCAAGACGGAGAACTTTGCCATTACCATCCTTATAGTAACTTCCTAATATAATGAGGGTATGTATCCATATGATTGTTTACAAATAGAATTTGCAGGATATTACCCTTGGAGGGAATTAAACTACTACTTAGTTTAGGATATTAGATAGTTCTACAATATACCACCTACAGAACAAAGTTGGATATCATTTTATAAGGAGTCATCATCTGAAACTCCATAACTGTGGCAGCCAGATAGGAGATGACATAACATTTAGTGTCCCTACCAACATTGGTGGTAAAAGTCACATGACGATGACCAACTGAGGGGAGATGGAAAATGGATATTTCTAACGAAGATCTGCCCAAGGGTTGTCACACATGGATGTTCAGGCAATTGCCTAGTAGAGGTGGGCAAATGGAGATGGAAACCTTATCAGTCAGGGTGCCCAGTTGAATCATGCCACAAGGGGGCACTTTGGCAAATCCACTCAAAGACCTGTGCGTGGCAGTCAGGAATCGCACAGGTAGTACAAGAATGGGTCCTCTTATCTCAAACCACCTAGAGTGGCGTTTCTTCAAGATGGGTCAAGCCCAAAAGGACTCTGATACCTGTGAAAGAATTCTCTATAGACATCTTGCCCTCTCCTCTTAGTGTCTTGTTATCAGTAGAACTGTGGGAAAAAGTAACAGACTTTTAAGTAAGATAACAGGATTTGGTTCAAATCACAACCTTCAGGGGATGAATGAGCTGAGACAAAGCGGTTTACCTCTGTTAGCACCAATGTCTGCTCCCTCACTTTTGACTTTGGTGTCTGAACTCTCGTGCAAGGAAGCAAAAGATGGTAACTAGTTAACAGTGAAGTTTTGTAATCAATAACTGTCTATATCGATGATGTTATTTATCTCAATTATCCCTCCTCCATTTTGAAGTAAAGCTGTTTTTGGCACAACTAATATGCTTATGGTTTCTAATTGAGCAGCCTTTCTGTTTGATAGACTTCGGTCAAAACCTTTTATGTGCAAACTGAAGCTTCCTGGAGAGATTGAAATAAATTCTGGCAATATCCTTTTTGCTTAAGTAAACAGCTGGTGGTACAGGCTGTTCCACAATTTGTCAGCTTCTCAAAGGAAAAGGGAAAAACATATCAAATAATTAATAACACTCCATTTTTAAATTTAGGATTTGTTGCCTGAATCCCTTCAAAATCTATATACACTTCAATATGTGGATACTACTCACTGAAAGAACTCTTAAGCAATACCAAAACGGCCCCTCCTCTCAAGATGTTTTCACTCCAGTGGGGGAGAAAGCCACATAAGCAAGAGACTATAAAACAAGTCATTCATCTATTGATGAACTGATTAATTCATTTATTTAACTAATGCCTATTGAACATTTGACATGCCTTGGTAACTGTGCCAGATGCTAGTGGTACTGGGATGCAGCAGAACTCCTACACTGAAGTACACAGTCCAATGGGAAAGGGACACCGTCGTGTCAACCATTATATTCCAGTGTGAGGGTATGTTCTGAAGAGATTTGTGGACTGGGGCTAAGGACTTAATATGTAAGTATATGAAACTGAGGTTCCACCAAGACTTTAGTGTGAAACTCCTTTTGAACCTTTGCCCACTGTTAATGATTCTCACACTAAATCCTGTATCATTTGACCAGAAGGGTCAGTCATTCATGATCCCTCTTGGCAAAATTTTATATCCTCAGGGCTTGCTTCTGTCACTATTTCTGCTATAAACTTTCAAGCATTGAGACAAAATATCTTGCTCTGCTCCACATAAATCCATATGTATTTACAAAGATAGCACTTTGTCATTTATTACAGTCTTATATCTTATTTGCTTACGTATCAATTTCCCTCATTAAATGGGGGCCTTACAAAGCCAGCTTCTCCTTCTTTCGGGGTACTACAAATGTCTAGCTTGATACCCAATGTGTGTAAGCCTCATAGAATGCTTACAGAATAGATAAATGAATGCATCTCTTTTACTGGGACTTTTGCAAATAAATATGAAGGTCAAGTGTGAATTCTATAAAACACTTCGAAGATAACTTCAGTTGCTTATATTTATACCTAAATTATTATAAGTAATTAGATAGGCTATTATTCCCAAATGTAAATGTAGATTTAACAAAAGAACATAAGCCTTTTAGGGCCACTGATAGAGTTCAAATTTGTTTTACATTTATCATTTTTATGAATTGTCCAAGAATCTTACCCATATGAGTCTTAGTCTACCTCATAATATTTTTGACAATCAAATACTAGTATTTTCCTTCATCCAAATGAAAATAATGGCCTTGCTGAGGGTTTATATTTGGGAATGTTAACAAACATGGCTAATACATTATTGTAATATTATAATACAATATTCATCTATTTGAGATTGTCCATTCCCTGGCAAATCTTAGACATCTTTGAAACAAAGGCATTTGCTAAGGAACAATTTTCAGATCCATGATGAGCTGACATTCTACATGTTGCTAGTGTTAAAGGGGATATCACCTGGAGAACAGGCTGACCAAGAAGGTAATAGCATGTAAAACTTTATTACCAAGTGGCCTAGACAAAAATGATTCTTTCTCAATCTTCTTCCAGAATTTTAAATATGCATTAATGAAATATAACTTTGCAGAATGACTACAACTCTAGCAAATGGAATAGTCAATGAAGAGTATCCCAGAGTCCAGTGGAAGCTGGTGGGGCAGGAATCTGATGTGCTTAGGAGAGTCTACAGAGATCCTTTTCTATGTGCATTTCTATTGTTATACAAAGAATTCATTATTCTGTATTGATTTTTCCTCTAGGATGTCTTATTCCATGTCAGTAGCATTTCTCATTATAACACTATATTCCCTTTACATACTCACACCTCAACTGCCTGTCCTCTTTCTTGTGCATGGCCATTTATCCTTCAAGACTTAAATACCATCTCCTTCTAGAATCCTTCTCTTAGGCTTCCAGATTGGGTGTGGTGGACCTCTCCAAATGTCTCTTTTCATCACATTTAGGTCACATTTTATTTGTTGAAATTACAGGTAGTATTTTCTTCACTAGAATCATGACTTTGCATCATTCATCTCTGACTCATCTGAATCTAGAGGAATAACTGGCAAATAATAGACACTTATTAACACCTTATCTAAGAGCCCATGAAAAACAAGAAGAGATTGCAATTGATCAGGCTTTGGTGAATTTGTAATCAATATCTATGTGTTAGATTACATGGCATCACCTGGGTATGTAGTACACTTTCTCTTACATTTTCTATTCTGGCAGATGGTTTGAAATTCTCATTACTGATATTCTTTTGTAAAGTGAAAAAAAAGAGGGGGAGAATGATTTTAAAAAACACTCTTCAGCAATGCTGGAATAGATTCTGTTGGTCTAATTCTTTATCCAGTCATACTGAGGCCTTGTGTTAACTGTGTCCATGAAATTGGCCAAATGAATTTAACTAAGGATTTCTGGCTTTGCTTTTCCTGAGAGCATTTTGTGCATTCTCAGTAATTTAACCCACAAAGCATTTATTGGGCACACAATATATGCTGGGCAAGGCAAGAGCACAAATTTGAGCATTCATGGTCTTTGCATTCAAAAGAATGGAAGAAAATGGAGGGACAGGTATGTGGCTGCTTATGTGCCATGTAGACTTTCGCTGTGAACATGTACAGAAGGATATGTTTCTGCATCTTTAATTGTCTAGAATGTGTCCCACCCTCAGACAGCCTGTCATGTAGAGCAAAATCACCTGGAAAAGGACACCATACAGGTGGTGGCATTGCCACAAATTGTTCTGGACAACAAGAACGTCGCCTTGAAGGATGAATCTTCCCTTGCTTGTGCCTTCCAATGTGTCCAGAAAAATAAGACAGGTTTGTTTTAAAATATAATGTATTGTGTGTGTGTATGTGTGTGTGTGTGTTTAGGTGAGATATTTTTGATAAAAGTTTTGATGCTCTAAAAGGAGGAAAAACTAACAATATAGTTCTGAGATTAGGTGGGTAATTTAGAACACCAAGTCATTTCATATCCCTAGGGTGGACAGAGGCACAGAGCCTCCTCTCAGAATCAATAATCAAAACAAATCCTGCCCCAGCAGGATACACGGTATCTGTTCGGTTAATAAAAGATTGAGCTCCTATTTTTAGATTTATCCTCACACTAGGGAAACAGCAATGACATAAAGGAGTTTTGTTCAAAAGCCACTGTCCCTTTTCCGAAATGAGTTTTCGTTTAAATAAATTTCTTTTTCTTTCTTTTCTATACAGTTCTAATTAAACCGGATTTTAGGGAGGAACTCACATTTTCAAAGCCAATTTTTTTCTGTTTTCCGGGTTGGTTCTGAGCTTTCTATTTGATGAATAAACCACACATTCAACTTACTTGCTAAACAAAACAAAAAAATATTTTTTTTGTTCTATAATTTTCCAGAAAACTCTAGGAACATGGTGTTTTACAATCAACCCCTATGAATTCCCTGCAAAATCCCTCAAAGTTCCATTGTTGTTTTGGGGAGAAAACATATGGTGGCCTGTGTTAAACACCTTGGGAGCTTCCAGAGTTTGGGTAAAGTAGCAATCGAGGTCAAAATTGGCAGAAGTCAAAGGTAGTTAAAGGCATGAGAATGAGACTTGGCCAGGGGTAAAGAAACAGATAGAAAACTGCAGAATCAGCAATGCATGCATTTCCGGGGCTGTATCATCATCAGCCCAGAACTCTGCTGGGCTATCCATGGCTTCTGGGCTGTGACAGCAACCTGCATAGGCCTACCTTTAGTTCATGACGACCTTTCACTGTGGGACATAAAAACAAAAAACAAGACCAACTCACACACACACACACACACACACACACACACACAACCCTCAACAACTCAAGTTTGTAGTTTAATCTGTTTGGGGAAAGGGCAGTAGAGAATGAGATTGTCTAGACTCCAGTGAGAACAGCTTCCTAATTACAGAGCTGAGCCCCAAAGGGAGTCAGGAGATAGAATATGTTTGACTTCAGACAAAATAGACTTTAGTCTTCATCTCTGCTGTTCTCCAGGCCACAGTCGGAAAAAAATTATTTCATCTCTTTGAGCCTTGGTTGGTTTATTTTTAAAATAATGCATTCAGTTTATTCACCATGCTTTTCGTATTTCAGGCCTTGTACTATTATAAGAACTTGACTAATATTATTGCATTTGATCCTCTAAACAATTCTGAGGTAGAAAATATTATTATATTTAGTTTCAAAAAGGAAACAGAACATTAGAGAGGTCAAGCCAGTAAGATGTAAAGGTAGAATATCTTGCAAGGAAGTATTAAAAATAAAAGTAAAATATGCAGAATACCCGGCAAATGGCAGACATAGCAATCCTAATGGTGCTGAGGGGACTGGTGGTGTTGAGGGGGCTGGTGGGGATGAGGGGTTCAGTGGTGCTGCTGGAGATGTTAGTGGTAGGAACCATGAGCTGTTGACTAGGGTATAGGCTAAGAAGTAAGGAGCTAGAAGGAGGGAGGTTTTGGAGCTCCACTGAACTTAGCTTAGTGCCTGTGTGCACTAAGTTACGTAATACACAGGCATTGACTGACACTGCCAGTATCATGTGTGGGCCATTAGGACTCTGTAAGCTGCACATACACATTTTTATGGAGCACGTACCTCAAAGCTGGCTTATCTAAATTGTGCACTATCAGAGATGATGAGCACAAGGCTTAGGTAAAAACAGACTTGTGATGAGAAATTATGAAACTCCAGGGAAGGTTCTGTGTGGATAGCATATGAACAATTTCTGAAACAGGTTCTACACTTTTCTAAAATTTTGCCTTAGGTAGCTGGGCTCTTTCAAACTCAAGTTCCAATAAAACTCAAACCATCTAGGCCTTTTCAAACTTGGATTTCAAAGTACCTATAAAATGCAAGTAAAGTATTAATATCAAGCTTTTATACTTGTTAGAAATAAATTAATTGAATAGGAACACAGCAAATACATTGGCACTGAATATAAGATTATTCAATTTAAAAAAAAAAAAACAATAGGACCTTACATGACATTGATTGCAAAAAATGAAGTTGTATGTGTTTTAAAATATAAGTTGCTCCAGGAAAAAAACTTCAAGTGATGATGACATTGGAGCTAGATACTAGGGAAAAGGAAGTGGGGACTATCTTCCCAGGACATAGTTTCTCCTTTGATAATAAGCTATCAATGTGATAATACAATATGATACATTAACTACCTATTACAGACCTTACTAATGTCATTTAGTTTAACTTCAAAAAAACTCTCCAAAGCAAGTACTGTATCTTCCTTTTGAACTGTTGAATTTGGGGAATAGGGGATGAAGGTATTAGAAGGTTCTTTAGGGAGTTCCCTGGTGGTGTAGTGGCTAGGCTTTGGTGCTCTCAATGCCACGGCCTGGGTTCGATTCCCAGCCAGGGAACTACCCCACCCCGCCGCACCCCTCCCCAAAAAAAGAAGGTTCTTTAGCTGCATGGAAGGACAGAAACTGACCTACAGTTTTGACCACAAAACCTGTGTTCTCCTTTGCAAACAAACCACAACAATACATCTTCTAGCTCTATACTCTGTTTAGTACATTTCCCTTGTCATGCTCTCTTAAGCTCATTTTAGGCAAAATGTCTCTCCAGCTAGAATCGTTATTTCTTATCCGGGCTGCCTTGAAGTGAGGTGCCTCCTCCAACCCTCACTCCTGCCATTAGTTAAGGTGTATTTTGAATGGCATCTAGAGAAATTTGGTACACCCCCTCAAGACTATATTAGAAACTGTTATTCCTATGTAAGAAAATTCCAGTAAGAACTCACCTATATCAAACCTGAAGATTCTCAGAAGGCCCATCTAACTGTGAAAGATCTTGGCATCTAACTGGGAGAGACCTAATCCTTCTTTAAATATTCATGGTCTACTGAGAGAAAAAGTCAATGAACCGATGGTTATCAAATGATACCGGAAGTAAACATGAAGTCACAATAAGGAGAAAAAGAAAAGGCACCTAATCCAAATAGGAATAGAGGGAAAAGTGAAAGAAGCCAGACAGAAAAAAACCAAGAACCATATGATTTTACTCATATGTGCAATATAAAATTGAAAGCAACAAAGAAAAAAACAAATAAAAACAAATAACCCATGGACACATTCAATAGTTTAGTGGTTACCTGGGGCAAGTGGGGAGGGTGTAGAAGAAGAGGGAGTGGGAGAGAGAGACAGGAAGGGGAACCAGGTATATGGTGATGGAAAGAGAACTCACACTGGGTGGTTAACGTATAATGCAACAAATAAACAATGCACTATAGAATTGTACACCTGGAACCTATGTGATTCTTGCAAACCAATGTCACCCCAATAAGTTTATCAATTAAAAAATATGTAAAAAAAAAGAATAGAGGGAGGTGATTCCTGGAATAGGAGTGGCTGGAATTGATCTTTAAAGTGAGTGTAGGATAAATAGAGGAAATGGTTAAGTGGCATGTGGGGGGAAGGTGGTAGCAGAGGGTACAGAATTAATAATCATTAAGGAGGCAAGAATCAGGGGGACTTCCAATGTTTCTGTGATATTAGAACATAAAGTGTGATGTAGGGAGTGACAGGGCATATGTCTGAAGAGATAAGGCATAGCCTGGCCACTAAAGGCCCTGCATATCATGTTAAAGAGCTGTGATTTCTACCTCCTGGGGAGAGGAAGCCACTGAGAGGTCCAGCAGAAAGGCTGCTTCTCAGATCTGTATTTCAGATTAAAATACCAATATAATACTAATATTAATACTACTAATAATAATCAGTCGTTTGTAGGAGT
>PVJL010006887.1:47885-85404 GCA_004026885.1 Lyroderma lyra | reverse complement strand
CTGTGAGAATGGCTGTTATCAACAAGACAAGGAATAACAAGTGCTGGAGAGGATGTGGAGAAAAAGGAACTCTGGTACACTGCTGGTGGGAGTGCAAACTGGTACAACCACTGTGGAAGGCAGTGTGGAGGTTCCTCAGAAAATTGGGAATGGAGCTACCATTTGACCCAGCAATCCCCCTTCTGGGGATCTTCCCAAAAAACCTGAAAACCTTTGTCCGCAAAGACTTATGTACCCCAATGTTCATTGCAGTGCTGTTCAGAGTGGCCAAAACATGGAAACAACCAAAGTGCCCTCTGACAGATGACTGGATGTGGTACATATACACAATGGAATATTACTCAGCTATAAGTAAAGATGAAATATTGCCTTTTGCAACAAAATGGATGGACCTGGAGATCATCATGCATAGTGAAGTAATCCAGACAGAAAAAAGAAAGAACTGTATGACTTCACTCATATGCAGAATATAAAACTGAAAGCTAAGAAAAAAGAAATGAAGAAACAAATAACCCATGGACACAATCAATAGTTTAATGTTTATTTGGGGACAAGTGGGTCAGGGAGGGGCAAAAGGGAAGGGGGTGGGAGAGGAACGGGGGGAAGCTAAATGTAAGGTGATGGAAAGAGAAGTCACATTAGGTGGTGAACTTATTATACATCAAGTTGACAATGCACTGTAAAATTATATGCCTGAAACCTATGTAATCCTTGCTAACAAATGTCACCCCAAAGTCTAACAATAAAAATGAATTAAAAAAAATACATAAAAAAAGAGTAAAGTCTGGGTGATGGAGAAAATGGGTGAAGATGATCAATTGTTACAAACTTCCAGTTATAAGATAAATAAGTTCTGGATGTCAGGTACAACATGGTAACTACAATTAACAATAATGTATTGTATATTTGCAAGTTTCTAGGATAGCATACTTTTAAATTTCTCACCATACATACAAAAAATTGTAGCAATGTAATGTGATGGATATATCAACTAACCTTTTGTGATAATTATTTGCAAATATATATATAATTGTATATTGTATATGTCAAATATATATATCATACACTTATATCAAATTATTATACTGTACTTCTTTTTTTTTTTTTTTTTTTTTTTTTTTTTTTTTTTTTTTTTTTTGCTTTTTGGTATGTGGGCAGCTCCCTGGCTGGGAATTGAACCCAGGCTGCAGCGCTGACAGCGCCAGCGCCGAAGCCTTAAGCCGCTACACCATCAGGGAACTCTCATTGTACTTCTTAAATGTGCACAATGTTAAATATCAATTATATCTCAATAAATCTTGAAAAATAGTTTTTAAAAAATAAATACGTTTTTAAAAATTTTAAGTTAATAAATGAATTCTATTCTCAGTAATATCATGCCATAAAATGTCTAGAAATAAATCTTTAAAGAGCCCTTTATACCTTATTTCAGTGAAGACTGTTTTGCAACAAAATTAATTTTAATAGATATAGCACTATTCAGAATTTTTATCAATTCTTTAATTAATTTTGATAAGTTGTATTTTTCAAAAAAATTTTTATTCATTTAAGTTGTCAAATTTGATGGCATAAAGTAGGTCATAGTATCTATTATCTTACTTTGTGTTGAAATAAGGGCCCTTGACATAAGTGACACCATGTTATGAATTGTACTATATTTTGTTAAGAGCTGTACTTCATTTTAAAAATGCATTATGTTGCTAACTACCCTGGGACTTTCCTGCTTGTGCCATTCATACCGCCAAAAACCCAAGTCCATCAGATTCCAGGAAATGCCCATGTGTTCCCAGCTTACCTTGCTTATTTTAGCTTCTATAACTCTCTTGGCTAATCTCCTTCTCCCAGCTGGTTGTGATTTTTGCCTTTAACTCACTTGGCTAATCTCCCTCTCCCAGCTGGTTGTGTTCTTTGCCTTTAAATACTCTCCCCTGAGTTTGCTAGGGGCCACAAGATTTTTGGACATTAGTCCACTTGTGGTTGCCAGCTTCTGGAATAAAGACTCCTAATTTGGCCTTTCTGAATGTGGTGAATTTATCACTTGCTGTCCAAATACAACAGTGTATATAGAAACTGTGGTCAGAACTCTTTTACTTATAATATGGGTGATTTGTTTTTTCTCTTTTTTCTTTGCCAGTCTAGTTAGAGATTTGTCTGTTTTGTTCATTTTTTCAAAAAGCCATATTTTGGCTTTGCAGATTTTCTCACTATTGTCTGTTTGCTTATTTATTTATTTATTTATTTCTGTTCTTGTCTTTATTATTCACTTTCTCCTACTTAAGGATTGTTTTGCTCTTTTCTTTTAGTTTCTTAATGGAACCTTAGGTCGCTGACCTTAAATCTTCTTTTTTAACATTATTTAAAGCCATGGTTTTCACTGTAAGTACTATGTTAGCTCTATCTCACAAAACGTGTGGATTTGTATCATCACTGAGTTAAAATTATTTTCTAACTTCTTTGTCATTTTATCTTTGATGTATAAAATATTTATAAGAATGTCCTTCAATACAAAATACTTGAGGTATGTTGTTATTGATTATATAAGTTAATTCTGTTGTGTTCAGGGAATATGTCATTTAGAATTTTGCTTCTTTTAAAGTTCTGAGGCCTGTTTTATGACCCATCACCCCATTTTTGGCCATTATTGCTTCATCTTAGTGAATGTTATGTGCCCTTAAATGTATATTCTGTACTTGTTGGATATAGTGATTTATAAACATCAACTAAATCAAGAAGATCAATAGTGTTGTTAAAATGATGTTTACTGATTTTTTTGTGTACTTGTTCTATCAAATGCTGCAAGAGAATATTATAATCTTCTATTAGTGGAATTTCTATTTCTTTCTATAATTTGGTCAATCTTCACTGCATATATTTTGAGTCTTTCCTACCAGTGCATATATACACAATATTGAAAAGTCTTCTTGGTGAAATGACCCCTTTATCATTATATGTCCTTCATCATTATCCCTAAGAATACTCTTTGTCTTGAAGTCCATTTTATCTGATATTAACATCACCATTCCAATCTTCTAATGCTAACTTATGCCAAGTCCTTAAGGGCAAAAATTGGGTCTAATGTTTCTGTCTCCCTTACAGTAGCTTTCACATATATAAAGAATATATGCATGCAATAATTACTTGGCAATATATTTATTTACCATGATAGTAGGCCCTTTAAGTTATTGAGTTTACAATGTTGCCTACTTGCATCCAGGTTAGCCAGATGTGAAATGAACTGCTCTCTCTCTGCCACTCAGTGCTCATCACAGGAAGGGTAAGGTGAAGCCTGGTTAGTCTAAGGTTATCCAAAGAAAATCAACAGAGGAGTTAAGTCTTGCAGCAGCAATTTATTTAATGAAAATATTTTTATTAATTTGTTTTATTATTAAATTTATTGAGGTGATATTGGTTAGTAATGTTACATAGGTTCCAGGTGTACAATTCTATAATACATTGTCTGTGTTGTATAATGTGCTCACCACCCAGAGTCAATTCTCTTTCCATTACTATATATTTGACTACCTCTCCCTCCTCCCCCATCCCCTCCCCTCTTACCCTCTGGTAACAACTAAACTATTGTCTGTGTTTATGAGATTTTATTTCTTTGTTGCTTTCAGTTTTATATCCCACATATGAGCGAAGTCATACAGTTTCTGGTTTTTGGTTTTGTTTGTTTTGTTTTTGTTTTTGAGACTTTTTACTTTTCAATTCCATTAGACATGCAATATTGTATTGGTTTTAGGTGTACAGCACAGTGATGAGTCATTTATATAACTTACTAAATTCTCATTCCAATACATCTGATTCCCCTCTGATACCATACATATTTATTACAATGCTATTGGTTATATGCCTTATGCTGTACTTTACATCCCTGTGACTACTCTGTGACTATGAATTTGTACTTGCTCATTTCTTTCCCTTTCTTACCCATCCCTCCAGCTCTCCTCCCATCACCCCAACAGATCTAGTATCCACCTGACACACACAATTACTACACACTTCTTGACTATATTCCCATATTATACTCTACATCCCCATGATTATCACCTTCTAACAACCAAACTAAACTTCTCAATTGCTTTTTCTTGTTTTACGCACTCTTCCATCCCTCCTCCCACCTTAAAGAAGTCCCTCTACCATTTTTTGTAGTTCTGGTTTGGTGGTGATGAATTCTGTTAGCTATTTCTTGTATGAGAAGTTCTTTATCTGTCCTTCAATTTTGAATGCTAGCCTTGTTGGATATATTATTCTTGATTGTTGATCCTTGGTTTTTATCATGTTGAATATTTTCTTGCAAAGTTTCTAATGAAAAATCATCTGAGATTTGAATGGGTGTCCATCCCCTTATAAGTTAGTATAATAGTTACATTTCTTTTGCTGTTTTTAGAATTTTCTCTTTTTCTTTAACTTTTGCCATTTTAATTATGAGGTGTCTTGGTGTATTTCTGCTTGGGTTCATCTTGTTTGGGACTCCCTGTGTTTCCTGAACTTGTATATTTATTTCCTTTGCCAGTTTAGGAAAATTTTTAGTCATTATTTATTCAGATAAAGTTTCTATCCTTTGCTTTTCCTCTTCATGTTCTGTAGTCCTATGATGTGAATATCGTTATGCTTAATGTTGTCCCAGAGGAATCTCAAATTGTTCTCATTTTTTGTATTCTTTTTTATATTTGTTGTTCTGATTGGGTATTTTCTGCTGGCTTTTCTTGCAAATCACTGCTTTGCACTTCTGCTTCATCTAGTCTGGTGACTCCTTTTATTCTATTCTTCATTTCAGTTAATGTAATTTTTATTTCTGCATGGTCCTTTATACTGGTATGTATGTCTTCCTTTATGCTTGCTGTCTCTGTTGAAATTATCATTAAGTTCTCTGAGCATTTTTATAATCATTGTTTTAAGCTCTGTCTCTGATAGGTTGTTTGACTCCATCCCATTTACTGTGATGTTCTGTTGTTTGAATTTATTTTGAGCGCCTTTTCTATGATTTCTCATTCTGGCAAGCTATCTGTTTGTAGGTATTCTTCTCCTTAACCTGACACTTGCTGCTGCAGTTTCTTTGGTTTCACTGTTGATACTGGGTGGATAGAGTTCTGTTGGGAAGAGGCAGCCAGGATTTATGCCTTTGTTTTCTTTATGGGGCTGAGGGACCATGCAGGTAGTATGAGCTTATGTTTTCTGTTCTCTGTTTGCCCCGGGGACTCTGCTCTCAGCCTTGGGGTCATCCCTGCATGCTTGTCTCTCAGGCTGTGCTGGTTGTGAACTGAGAAATGTGCACACAGCCCATGCTTTTTTTTTTTACCTTTTCTGGCCAAAGCAAAGTCAAGCTGCAGCTCCTCACCACCCACATCATTCCCCCTCCTCTTGAAATCAGACTGAAGTCAGGCTGCTATATCTCACAGACCTGATATGCACCTCCTGGGGTCCAAAGTGAGGTCTGGTTGAGGTGCCTCATGGCCTTTACCTCTGGGCCTCCTTGTCTCTGTCCCATGGACTGGGTGAGGTCCAGAATGCTCACCTGCTACCTTTATTCTCCTCCCTCCTCAAGTGGTAGAGTTCCAAGCAGGGGCCCACACACAGCCCATGTCTGGATACTTCCCCCTTTTTCTCCTCCGTTTACCCCATTGCCCACCTGTGGGTACTTTGATGTGATGAGCAGGTTTCTTAGCTCTGTTTGTGCATTGCATGGGAGTCCTAATTGAGTTATAAATGTTTTATTCATTGTAATCTCCAGGGGAGTTTTTCAGGAGTCCCCTCTCACACAGCCAATTTGTTACTCCTCCTCCTAGTTCTTGTTTTCTTCTGACTGACTTAGCATGATGATATCAAGATTCATCAATGTTGTTGCAAATGGCAGTGTTTCATCTTTTCTTATGGCTGAGTAATATTCCACTGTGTATATGTACCACATCTTTGTCCAAAGAACAAAGAACACTTTGGTTGTTTCCATGTCTTGGTCACTGTGAATATTGGGGATTAAATCTTTGTGGATTAAAGTTTTCAGATTTGGGGGGTAGATACCCAGAAGAAAGATTGTGGTGTCATATGGTAACTCTATTCTTAATTTTTTGAGAAACCTCCATACTGTATTCCATAGTGGCTATACAAATGTACATTTTCATCAGCAGTGTATGAGAGTTCCATTATCTGCACAGCCTTTCCAACACTTACTATTTTTCTTATTGATGATAGCCATTCTAACAGGTGTGAGGTGATATCTCTTTGTGGTTTTGGTTTGCATTTCCCTAATGAATTTGAGCAGTTTTTCATGTATCTGTTGGCCATTTCTATGTCCTCTTGGGAGAAGTATCTGTTCAAGTCCTCTGCCCATTTTTTAATTGGATTGTTTGTGTGTGTGTGTGTGTGTGTTGTTGAGTTGTATGAGTTCTTCATGTATTTTGAATATTAGTTTCTTATCAAAAGCATCGTTGGTGAATATTTTCTCCCATTTGGTTGGTGATCTCTTTATTTTATTAATAATTTATTTTACTGTGCAGAAGCTTTTTAGTTTGATATACTCCTACTCATTTATTTTTGTTTTTACTTTCCTAGCCTTTGAGGTCAAATTCATAAAATTCTCCCTGAAGCCAAGGTCCATAAATTTAGTACCAAAGTGTTCTTCTATGCAGTTTATTGTTTTGGATTTTATGTGAAGGTCTTTGTTCCATTTTGAGTTAATCTTTATATGTGGTGAGAGATCGCAGTCCAGATTCATTGTTCTGCACGTGGCTTCCCAATTCTCCCAGCACCATTCACTGAAGAGTCTTTTGCTTCTCCATTGCATGTTTTTTGCTCCTTTGTAAGAAATTATATATATATTTCTGGGTTTATTTCTGGGTTTTCAATTCTATTCTATTGGTCTCTGTGTCTGCTTTTCTCCCAATACCAAGCTGTATTTATCATTGACACTTTGTAGTATAAATTGAAGTCAGGGAGTACAATGCATCAGTCTTGTTCTTTTTTAATAGGATTGCTTTGGCAATTTTGGGTCTTTTGTGATTCCACACAAATTTGATTATTTTTTATCTATTTATTGGAATTTGGGATTTTGATGGGAATTGCATTAAATCTGTACATGGTTTTGGGCAATATGTCCATTTTAGTATATTGATTCTTCTGATCCATGAACATGGAATATCTTTCCATTTTTTTGTGTGTTGTCTTTAATTTCTTATAATTTTCAGTATATAAGTCTTTTACATCCTTCATTAAGTTTATTCCTAAGTATTTTATTCTGTGTGTGTGTGTGTGTGTGTGTGTGTGTGTGTGTGTGATTGCAAAAGGTATTGTTTTTGTTCTGTTTTTGAAGTTTTGTTGTTAGTATATAAAAATGCAATGGATTTTTGTACATTGATTTGGTACCCTGTAACTGTACTGTATTCATTTATTGTTTCTAATATTTTTCTGGTGGAGCCTTTAGAATTTTCTATATAAAGGATCATGTCATCTGCAAAAAGTGACAATTTAACTTCTTTTTTCCCAATTTAGATGACTTTTATTTCTCCCTCAACTGATTACTCAGGCTAGAACTACCAATACTATGATGAACAATAGTGATGACAGGGAACATCCCTGTCTAGTTCCTAATTTTAGAAGGAAATGTTTCAGTGTTCCACTGTCCAGCATGCTATTAGCTGAGGGTTTGGCATATACAAACTTTATTATGTTGAGGTAATTTTCTTCAATAACCATTTTATTAAGTGTTTTTATCATAAATAGATATTGTATCTTGTCAAATGATTTTTCTGCATCAATTGATATAATCATATGGTTTTTATCCTTTATTTATCAATGTATTACATTGATAGATTTGAGTATGTTGAATCATTCTGGTACCCCTGAAATGAATCTCTCTTGATCATGATGTATATTCTGTTTAATACAGTGTTGTATTCTATTTGCTAATATTTTGTTTAGGATTTTGGCATTTGTGTTCATTAAAGATATTGGTCTATAGTTTTCTTTTTGTGTGTGTGTTATTCTTACCAAACTTTGGTATCAAAGTAATGTTGGCCTTGTAAAATGAGTTGGGATTATTGCCTCATCTTCAATTTTTTGGAAGAGTTTGAGGAGAACAGGTGTTAATTCCTCCTTGAATATTTGGTAAAATTCACTTGTGAAGCATCTGGTCCTGGACATTTGCTTTTGGGGTGATTTTGGATGCTTGTTTGAATTTTCTTACTGTTGATTGGTTCATTTAGAGTATGCATTTCTTCTTGGTTAAGTCTAAATAGGCTATATGTTTCTAGAAACTTGTCTATTTTTTCTAGGTTGTTGAATTTGTTGACCTATAACCCATCAGAATATTCTCATATGATTCTTTGTCTTTTGTGGTACCAGTCATAATTTCTCCCCTTTCATTTCTAATTTTAGTTATTTGTGTCCTTTTTCTTTTTACCTTGGTGAGCCTAGCCAGACATTTGTCAATTATATTAATTTTTTCAAAAACAAATGAAACCAAAAGTCAGCAGAAGGAAGGAAATAATAAAAATTAGAGCAGAACTAATGAAATAGAAAACAAAAAAATAGAAAAAATTAATGCAATAAGGACAACACTTCTAGTGGTACGACTGTATTAATTAGAAAGGCACTTTACTTCTATCTTTTGAGAACATGTCACAATGCTGATTTCATTAGAGCAAAACTTTATTTCTACTATAAATTAATGTAATAAAAATGCAACTTTATTTGTATAAAGACCATTGACATTGAATGCAATTATTGCTATGTTTGAATTTAGATCTATCATTTTTTATTTGCTTTCTGTTTGTCCCTGTTTATGTTTTTGCTGTTATTGTTGTAGTCATTTTATTTCTGCTCCTTTTTTATTTGGCTTCTTTTGGATTACTTGAATATTTTTAATATCCCATTTTAATCTACCTCTGGTTTTATATATAGTAGTTCTCTTTTGCTTATTTTACATCACCCTTCAGAAATGTGATGATTTTTTTCCTGTGGTCATAGATGAATCAGAGAGAAAATATTTGTCATTCTTATTGGTCTTTCTTCATTCATGAAGAGTGAAGCTTTACTCTGGTATGGTTTTCTTCAGCTTGAAGAACTTATTTTATCATCTTTCATATTCCTATCTCATGAATTCTCTTAAATTTTCTTCATCTGAAAATGTCTTTATTTTGCTTTCACTCCTGAATATTTTTACTCCTGTTGAAGTCTGGATTAATAGTTTTTTTCTTGCAATATTGCATTCTGTCCTTCCCCTGGCTTTCTGTGACTTCTGATGAGAAATCCATAGTTGTTTGAATTGGTATTCTCCCATATGTAGTGTGCTATTTTTCTCTAGCATTTTTAAAGAATTTTTTCAGTTATCATTGGCTTTTAGAAGGTTGATTTTGATGAGTGCTAAGCACATTTTTTTCTATTTTTATCTTATTTTGATTCACTGAGCTCACTAAATCTGTAAATTATGCTTTCCACAAAATTTGTGGAATATTTTGGCTATTATTATCTTTTCATATTTATTTCTGCCCCAGTTTCTTTATCCTTGCCTTTTGGAACTCCAGTCACACATACTGATATTATCCCACATGTCCCTGAGGTTATGTTCACTACTTTCAAACTTTTTTCTCTGTTCTTTAGGCTGGAAAAGTTCTATTTATCTATTTTCAAGTTCACTGACTCTTTTCTCTGTCATTTCCATTTTTGCTATTGACTTCATCCAGTTTTTAAATAATGTATTTCTTAGTTCTAAATTTTCTATTTCATTATTTTTCAGTTCTAAACTATCCACGTTTCCCTTTCTATTTCTCTAAGAGCACATTTTTTCCCATACATTTCAAGTGTGTTTTCCTTGCTTCATGGTACATAATTATAATAGTTGCTTTAAAGTCTAGGTCTAATAATGCCAACATCTGGGTCATATTGAGTTTGGCATATGTTGATTATCTTTTCTATTGGGGTAAAGATGTGGACACATTTTCTTGTTTTTTTTAATATGTTATGTAACTTTTGAAATGTATCAGGACATTATAAATTTCATATTTTGTAGACACTGAGTCCTATTATAATCCTATAGAGACTATTGATGTTCTCGTTTTAATGGCATCAATTGTTTAGGCTCAAATTGCAAGTTCTGTCTTGCCATCTGTGGTCACTGGTTCAAACTTCAGTTTACTTATCAAAGATCATGCTCTGATGATTAAGTCTTTCACTCTCATTTGTACTGTAAGAATGATCCTGAGACTTGTGCAGATTTATACACAGAATTAGAGATCGCTTTTCCAGTTGTCTCCACTCTAGTATTCTCCCTGCATCTCCACTCCCTAAGAGCTTCTTTTCCTTTTTCCACTATCCAGAATGACTGGTTTTCTATTAAGATTTTACTTGCCCATACTTTCATCATTCCCTCACTGTTCTATAATGTGTACCCAGCCACCCTTGGAGTAAAGCTATAAGAAAAAAGAGGAAGAAATTGAAATCTTGCAGTCATTTGTCCAAGTTTTGCCCCTCCTCAACAATCTGCTTGCTTTTGTTTAATTTCCAGAGTTCATAAATAGTATTTTGTTTTATTTGTATTTTTTTCCAATATTTGTAGTTGTAATCAATGGGAGAAATGGGTTGTATTGGATTTATCTTGTCATACCAAAACCAAAATCTTCAGTAGCTTTATAGACTTAGAATTGGGCTATTTTAATGCCATCCAAGATTTAAATTAAAAAATTCCAACAGGGGTGTAGGTACATGTGTGTGCCTACATGTATGTATGTTTGTGAGTGTGTACTAATACATGATCTTTGTCCTTCATAGGCCAGTGTAAATTTTTATCTCAGAGTGTTCTTGCAAAGCTCAAATAAGATAATGCCAATAAAGTGTCCAATACAATGTTCAGTAAATTGCAAACATGGGTAAATATTAGTTCTCTTTCCCACTACTGAGTCATAAGTTACACTGAACTACAATGATGAGATTTTAAAATAAAAATAATAACTATGATGGAAAGTTGAAATGCTTAGACATGTTCTTGGCATCTAATTATTACAGACTCTGAGTATTTTCCTTTTTGTGATTAATCATATGCTGCTTCTTCATTATCTCTTGTTTACTCTTTCTATTTGTTGTCAACAATCAGCTATACCACTGGGATGACACTGAAGTCAGGCACACCTATAACGTTAACCAAAGGAAAATCTGTTTCCATAGTTCTGGCTCATTCTAAAGACTTAAGGCAACTCTGCCTGCTCAGCATCATTGTCACATACAATGGAATTGCCTGAAAGGAAACCATAAGAAAAACAATAACCTTCTAAATCCAAACTCACTTCGAAGTGAAGAAGTTCTCCATATGTAGCCAAAAATACAAATGTGGAATATGAATGGTGCACAATATTCTATGATAATTAAGAAAAGATTAGTGTAACACAGTCCTCAATAGTAGTGGAATAAAGGCAAGTAAGAAGAGATTGGGTGAGGGAAAAACTAAAGTTTCCTTCTTCCTTAAAAGTGTAGGAAGAATTCTAGTCAAAATATAATCATTCAAATCCTTTTTAGTCTTGCAGCTGTAACAATATGACATTATCCCACAGAAGTCAAACCCATTTGCCATAAATAGAGGTGTCCTATTCCCCAGGTCATAAGCTATATTCCTGAGGCCCCTGTTTCTGGTACTTTGTGAGTAAAATAATAAAGAGCACTTTAAAATGGACAGTTGAAATGATAGAATTTAAAGCTGTTAGATTAGCCCTCTAAACATAACCATATTCACCAGGTTTTCTGGTGGCCTTGGTTCAGCAAGTATGGACTCCAGAACCTACCATCCTTAGCCTATTTCATCCATTAATTCAATAAAGCAAACCTATAGTATTAACCAGAAACAAAAATCTATTTCCATATCTCTACCCCATCCTAAAGATTGAAGCTAGCTCTCTGCTTGCTTTCCATCATGATTATACATAATAGAACTGCCTGAAAGAAAACCACAAAACAATAACTTTCTAAATCCAAACTCACTTCAAAGTGAAGAAGCTTTCATATTAACCAAGAATATCAAGGTGCAATACATGAGTGACAACAATATTCTAAGACAATTGATAAAAAAAATGAATTAGCAAAACACAGTCTCTAAAACATGGGACTGGTTAGAGTAGTGGGAGTAGTGGAAGAAGAGATGGCTCATTGTTCTCCAGGCATCAGCCTTCTGAAAACAAAAGCAACTTTGCTCTTTGAGGCATTTCTCCAATCCAATAGCATCTCAAAGAGAAAAATAAGGTAACGGCATATGAATAATGGCTTCTTTACACCCCTAAGGTAGTATGTATGAATAACTGGGCTGGGTCTGCAGCACTTGTGACCATGAGGCTGACATCTTTTTATGCAGCTCAGCTTTTCAACTGAGCAAAAAGCTTGGAGCTCCCAAAGCCTGGACCCATAGGTGCAGGCCTCTGAAAGAATCATTTTTGGAGTAACAGGATCTAATTTTGGTCTATAACTAATCAAAAAATGAAGAAAAGCAGGACTAAATGATTTGATTGTCAAGTATCATAGAGCAGGTCCACAGCATATATAACTTCAAACAGACATCCTTCTCACTCTAATGTATTAAGGGACAAAATGACAACTAAATATAGCAAGCATGTAGAAGGGTTATTGAGAGCACAACTGTAAGTATTTTTTTAAAGCCTTGAGTTATATTATTGAAGCATTTTGTTAGCTCCTTTATTTTTGTTTTTTTATAAGATAGTAATAAGAAAAGAGAAATTTTAAGGAAATTAAATTAAAAAACATCTTCTTGGAAACTTAGATTGTCCTCGATAGTATTATAGAAAAATCATGCATAAGTGTAAGGAAGCATAATATATTTAGTGACTACTCTGGCCAAGTACTCATACCAGGCACTTTTAAACTGACTGCTTTCAGTTTCACAAACCCTGTGAAGTTTATCTTTTTTTAGATGAGAAAACCAAGATTCAGAGATAATAAGTGACTTGCCCAAAGTCACAGAGCAAATAAGCTGTGAAGCAATGATTCTAACCTGGATCTCTCTGATTACAATTCTGTTTTGCAAAATGTTTCTGGAATTAACTGAGTTCTATTTCTGGTTATTCATTTACTAACTCACTAAGTGACTATGGACAAGTTCCCCTGTTTCTCTGGGACATCTTTCTCTCATACAGAAATGGTGGCTCCCGAGACTGCTGTCAGCACTACCTTGTACAGCCCCACTGTTCAGGGGTTTCTGAATCTTCCACTACCAAGGACAATTTTCTTCTTTTCATGTTTTTCCTCTTGGAAGCCTTCTTTTAAATGAGGGAATCTATCCAAGTTTGTATCTATCAGGTACTAAGTGATTTATATTCCCATTGTAATTAACAATAAAAAAAATCTATGTATTGTTAATTACACAGATTTATTTTTAATCTGTGTAATTAACAATAAAAAAATCTGTGAGCAAACTACTCTAGGTATTCCAAACATAAAGAATTCAATATGAGTAATTTACTGCATAAATGACAGGAAAGCTGAAAGGGCACCCAGGGAACCATGAGCAAGAGTGTAGCAATGCAGAAAGGAAGCCATTGCCATTCCTGTGGCTGAAGAAACAACGAGAGAAGATGTTGCTGTTAGAGTCCAAAGCTGGGTCCATCCAGCAGGAAAAAGAACCACATAGAGGCTGCCTGATGATGTGGGACCAAGGAGAGAACAACTGTCCAGTGATAGTTAGAGCCACTGAGGAAATACAACCAATGAAGGAGGCACAACCTTAGGCAGAGCAGAAAGGAGAGATTCCTTTTGTCTCCCCTTCTTCCACCCTCTAGTCTTCCTCTGATGGCTACCACTAGCTGAACCTACTCAGAAGTCAATTGGCAAGTAAACCTGGGAAATGTAATTCCCTTTGATACAAGCAGAAGAAGGGGAGGTAGACAGTGGTTTAGAGAACAAGCAGGTAGATGACCCACAGAACTGGTAATCAGAGCTTAAGATCAGCATATGACAACAAAGTGACCCAAGGGACTAGGTAGAATGCTGACCAAAATCAAAGCAACTTAACATCTTATTTAGCCCATGAAGTTTTGCCTCAGATAAATGTACACTTTTCATTTGGTTTCCTGAAGTAGTTTTGTATACCTTATGGAACCCTCAGGTGATCAGCGATATCAGTTTGAGAATCACAATTCACATTTCACCAATTGTGTTGCATGTGATTCTCTTAAAATGTACAAATCTAGACTCAAAGAACAATGAGGGGAACTGGATCCTAATTTTAACCCTGCCTAAACTGGCCCTCAGAAAATGATTTCCCTTTCTTTGTATCTCAGACTTGCTCTCTGCAAATGAATAGTCAAAACCACTACTAATCTCTAGAATTACAAATCATTACAGGGTTACAAAAATCACTACTAATCTTCAGAATTACTAAATGAAGTTACATAGTAGAGTTCTAAATTTATTCATGCAGCATTTAGAAAATGTACCATATTTCATAGAATCTAAATGTACTGTTTTTTTACATTTTAACGCCTCTAAAACTGAGATGTGTCTTACTATAGTGTGCCATAGTTTAAGTGATAGCTGTGATGATCAGTGTTTTGTATGAATTTGACTAGGATATAATACCCAGTTATTCAATCAAACACTAATCTAGGTATTACTATTAGAGCATTTTGTTGATGCAATTAAAGTACATAATCAATTGACTTTAAGTAAGAGATTATCTCAGATAATATGGGTGAGCCTGATTCAATCTGTTGTTGAAAGGCCTTAAGAGCAAAGCTGAGGCTTCCCTGATGAAGAAATTTTGCCTGTGGACAGCAGCTTCAGCTTATGCTAAGAGTTGCAGCATACTTTACTTAACAACCTAACAACCTGCCTTAAGTATTTCAAATATGTCAACTAACCCTGATCATCATGTAAGCCAATTCCTTGCAATAAATCTTTTAACATGTACTTCCTAGTTCTGTTTTACTTGTTGAACCCTGGCTGATATAGCAGCTTTCATCTTCTTCAATAATTCATTTTTAAAAAATGGTTCTTCCAATAATCAATGGCATTTTATCTTTCTCTCCATAACCCATATGATGATCCTCATAAGACCTTATCCTGCAAGTGATGTCCAACCTTTTTGCTTCCATGGGTCATGTTGGAAGAATTGTCTTAAGCCACACATAAAGTACACTAACACTAATAATAGCTGATGAGCTTTAAAAAAAAGACGTTGCAAAGAAATCTCAAAATGTTTTAAGAATTTGTATTGGGCCACATTCAGAGCCATCCTGAACTGAAGGTTTGACATGACTACTCTAAAGCAAACATGAAAAAAAAATGATATGCTTTTCCAATTTAGCAAACTTGATTAGATGCAACAAGTACAGCAGCCCCTTAAATTAACTGCTTGATCTATTTAGGTAAAAATATCCTCTCCCTCCCTGTCCTCCAATCCAAGATGGTGGCTGATTGGAGGAGCAGCAATGATCATTATGAGTATGATGATATGACAGAAAAAAAAAGGGAGTCCTCAAAGCCACATGGGGTTATCTGGAGTCTCCGCTGCAGAGTAGGTGGACTGAACTTTTCCCTAAACTGTTGAGCACAGAGGTACAAATTGGCTTTTCTGGCCATTTGAGGTCATGTTGGGGCACCCATGATCCAAATTATTTGGCTTCATCTTTAAATCCTCACATAAAATGAACTCTGTCCTATATCAGGACCTCTGCTGGTTCACAAGGAACCTCAGCATCACTACCTCTCTTCTCTTGGGCATGAAGTAACTTAAAAGTTCTCTACTTAACATGTACAAGCCCAAGGGGTCCAGAATTGCTGACCTGAGCTCCCAACATCACCAGCATTTGGCATACTGGTGATGCCAAATAAATCTTCAGTCTTTACCACACTGGTCCAAAGGAATAAGGTTTCTTTGGCTCCCCCATTTCAATATAAATGATGCTTTCTAAAGCCACACCTCATTCCCTGTTCCATGTTGGTCTCTAAGAGAAGAAACAGGAACAATAACATCTTACTTCCTCCTTATTTCCATAATCCTCCCAGACTGGAGGAGCAAACATTGCTTATTTCTCTTTGCATCAGGTCTTTCTTCTACCCAAGGGTAATAAGACCCTTGTCTCAGCCTGCAGGAATCTTCTGAACTCTTCAGGATAAAAAAGCTGAATGATCTGAGTCCTCCAGACCAGATTCTAGATGGGCTACTAATATTATTTTTTCTTTCCAAAGTTATTTATCTTTTTGACATTTATTGTTATTTTATATTAGTTTCAGGTGTATGGCATAGTGGTTAGACATTTATATAATATAGGAAGTGGTCCCCTTGATTAGTCTAATACCCACTTGGCACTATACATAGTTATTACAATATTATTGACTATATTCCCTATGTGTTCTTTATATCCCTGTGCTATTTTATAACTAGCAATCTCATAATCTCACCTTTTTCACCAGCCTCCCAAATCCTGTCTCACTTGTTAACCATCAGTTCACTATCTGTATCTATGAGTCTGTTTCTATTTTGTTGTTTTTATTTATTTTATTCTTTAGAATCCACATGTAAGTGAGATTGTATGGTATTTGTCTCTCTCTTTCTGACTTACTTCACTTAGTATAATGCCCTCTAGGTCCATCCTTGTTGTTGCAAATAGTAATATTTTGATTTTTTATGGCTGTGTAATATTCCATTGTATATGTGTATCACTTATTCTTTATCCTTTCATCTCTCAAATGGACAGTATGTTGCTACCATGTATTGGCTACTGTAAATGGTGCTGCAGTGAACATATTGGTACATATATCTTTTCAAATTAGTGTTTTGCATTTCTTTCAGCAAATATCTAGAAGTGAAATTGCTGGATCATAAGGTAGTTCTATTTTTAATTTTTGAGGAACCTCCAAACCCTTTTCCATAGTGGCTGTACCAATTTGCAATCCCTCCAACAGTGAACCATGGTTCCCTTTCTTCCACATCTTCGCCAATACTTGTTATTTTGTTGATTTATTGATGATAACCACTCTTATAGGTGTGGGGTGTATATCATTGTGGTTTTCATTTGCATTTCTCTGATGATGAGTGATGTTGAGCATATTTTCATGTATTTATTGGCCACCTGTATCACCTCTTTGAAGAAATGTCTATTCATGTTCTCTGCCCATTGTTTAATTGGATTGTTTGGGTTTGTTTTGTTGTTGTTTTGTTTTGTTGGTGTTGCATTGTATGAGTTCCTTATAAATATTGGTTATTACCTTCTCCCATTCAGTAGAATGTCTTTTCACTTTGTTGATGGTTTACTTTTCTGTACCACAACTTCTTAGTTTGAAGTAGTCCATTTTTTTTCTCGTTTCCCTTGCCCAAGGGAATAAATTTTTAAAAAAAAAATCACAAAGCAATCTCAGAGAGTTTACTGCTTATGTTTTTTTTCCTAGGATTTTTATAGTTTGGGGTCTTACATTTAAGTTTTTAAATCTATTTTGAGTTTCTTCTTATATATGGAATAAGAAGTTGGTCCAGTTTCAATTTTCTACATGAATCTGTCCAGTTTTCCCAACACCGTTTATTCAATAGTCTGTCTTTAGCTCCTTGTATATTCTTGCCCCCTTTAACATAGGTTAAATGACCATATAGGAATGGATTTATTTCTGGGCTGTCTATTCTGTTCAATTGATCTATGTGTCTGTTTTTATGCCAGTACCATGCTATTTTATTATATGTTTGTGTAGTATAGTTTGATATCACGTAGCATGATACCTCCAGCTTTGTTCTTCTTTCTCAAGGTTACCAGGGCTATTCAGGGTCTTTTACAGTTCCATATAAATTTTAGGATTATTCTATCTAGTTCTGTAAAAAATGCCATTGGTATTTTGATAAAGATTGCATTGACTGTAGATCGCTTTGGGTAGCATAGACATTTTATTATATTAATTGTTCCTATCCATAAGCACAGTATTTCTTTCCATTTATTTGTGTTTTCTTCAATTTCTTTCCTCAGTGTTTTATAGTTTTCCAAGTATAAGTCTTATACTTACTTGGTTAAATTTATTCCTAAGAAGTTTCTTCACTTTGATGTAGTCATAAATGGGATGGTTTTCTTAATTTCTCTCCCTGATAGTTTGTTATTGTCATATAAAAAGGCAGCCAAATTCTTAATATTAATTTTTGTATCCTGTTACTTTCCTGAATTTATTTATTTGTTTTAGTACATTTTTGGTGGTATCTTTAGGGTTCTCCATATACAGCAGGATATCATCTGCAAATAATGAGTTTTACTTCTTTTCCAATTTGGATGCCTTTTTCTTTGCTTTTCCTTGCCTGATTCCTGTGGCTAAGACTTCCAGTATTATGTTGAATAAAAGTGGGACAAATGGACATCCTTATCTTGTTGTTCCTGAGCTTAAGGAAAATGCCTTTAGGTTTTTCCCACTAAGTATGATATTAGCTGGGGGTTGATCATATATGACCTTTGCTATGTTGAGATGTGTTCCCTGTATTCCTATTTTACTATGAGTTTTATCATAAATGGATGCTGAATTCTGTCAAATGTTTTTTTCTGCACTCATTAAATGATCATATAATTTTCATTTTTCCTTTGTTTATATGGTGTATCATATTAATTGATTTTCAGATACTGAACTAATTTTTCATCCCCACAGTATATACTACTTGATCATAGAGTGTGATCTTTTTATTCTTAATTCAGTTTGCTAATTCATTGAGGATTTTTGCATCCATGTTAACCAGAGATATTGGTCTATAATTTGTTTTTGTAATATCTTTGTTTGGTTTTAGAATAAGGGTAATAGTGGCCTTGTAAAATTACCTTGGGATCTTTCTTTCCTCTTGAATTTTTTGGAATAGTTTGAGAAAGACAGGTGTTAATTCTTCTTTGACTGTTTAGTAAAATTCACCTTTGAAACCATCTTGTCTAGAATTAGCTTGGAAGCCTTCTCTCTCTTTGAATTTTTTGGAATGGTTTGAAAGCAGTAGATATTCATTTTTCTTTGAATATGGCAAAAATCATGTGTAAGGCAATCTGGTATAAAACTTTTGTTTTTGGGAGTTTTTTTTAGTAATGATTTGATTTCATCATTAGTAATTGGTCAGGTCAGATGTTTTATTTATTCTTGGTTCAGTCTTGGAAGATTGTTCTACAAACTTCTCCACTTTTTCCAGATTGTCCACTTTGTTGGCATATAATTATGCATAGTATTTTCTTATAATTCTTTGTATTTCTGTGGTGTCAGTAGTCACTTCTCTTTTATTTCTGATTTATTTATTTGGGCCCTCTCATTTTTTCCTTGATGAGTATGGTTAAAGGTTTGTTAATTTTGTTTATCTTTTCAAAGAACCATCTGCTGATTTCATAAATCTTTTGTATTGTCTCTTCAGTCTCAGTTTTATTTCCACTCTGGTTTTTCTTATTTCCTTCCATGTACTCACTTTGGGCTTTATTTACTGTTCTTTTTTTTTTTTTCCAGTTTCTTTAGGTATAAGATTGAACTGTTTATATGAGATTTTTCCTGTTTCTTTAGGTGGGCTTGCATTGCTATAAATTTCCCTCTTAAGACTGTTTATGCTATGCCCCATACATTTTGGATTTTTGTGTTTTCATTTTTGTTTGTTTCAAGGTATAGTTTGATTTCTTCCTTGATCTCATTGTTAACTCATTCATTGTTAGTAGCATGCTATCTAGGCTCCATGTGTTCGTGTTTTTCAGTTGTTTTTTTTTCTTGCAATTGATATCTAGTTTCATGACATTGTGGTTGGAAAAGACACCTGACGTAATTTTAATTTTCTTAAATTTATTGGGACTTGTTTTGTCAATTAACATGTAGTCTATCTTTAAAAATATCATGTGCTCTTGAAAAGAATATATATTTTGCTGCTTGGTGGTGTGGGGTAGGAATGCTCTAAAATAATCAATTAAATCTATCCAATTTAGTGTGTTATTTAAGTTTTCTGTTTCTATGTTGATTTTCTGTGTGGAAGATCTATCCATTAGCGTCAGTAGCAAGTAAAATTCCCCCACAATGACTGTATTACTGGAGATCTCTCCCTTTATGACTATGACTGTATCACTGGAGATCCCTCCCTTCATGTCACTCAATATTTGCTTTATATATTTATGTGCTCCTACATTGGTTGCATGGATGTTTACTAGGGTAATATCCTTTTGTTGAATTTATCACCACGTAGTGTCCTTCTTTGTCTCTTATTATGGTCTTTGTTTCAAAGTCTATTTTGTCTGATATAAGTATTGTTTGCCCAGCTTTTCTGTTTTCATTAAATATTTTTTTCCATTCTTTTACTTTCAGTCTTTCAATCTGAAGTGGGTCTCTTGTAGATCACCTATGTATGGGTCTTATTTATTTATCCATTCAGCTACCCTATGTGTTTTGTTTAAATAGTTAATTTATTTGTATTTAAAGTGATTTTTTTTTTGGTGATTCCCTGGCTGGGAATCAAACCCAGGCCACATTGTTAAAAGCCCCAAAGCCTAACCACTACACCACAAGAGAACCCCTAAAGTGATTATTGATAGGTACATAATTATTGTTATTTTATTATTCATATTTATGTTCTTCCATTACTCCCCTCTTTTTCTTAAAGAAGTCCCTTTAACATACTTTATAATACTGGTTTGGTGCTGATGAACTCTTTTAACTTTTCTTGTCTGGGAAGCTCTTTATCTGTCCTTCAATTCTAAATAATAGCATTGCCAGGTAGAGTAATCTGGTTGTAGGACCTGACTTTACATCACTTGGATTATTTCATGCCAATCCCTTCTAGCCTGCAAAGTCACTGTTGAGAAATTAGCTGACAATTTTATGGGCACTCCCTTGTATGTAACTAATTGCTTTTCTCTTGCTGCTTTTAGGATTCTTTCTTTGTCTTTAATCTTTGGCATTTTAATTATGTGGGTCTCTTTGGGTTCATCTTGTTTGGAACTCTCTGCACTTTCTAGACTTATTAACATATATCTACTTTCTTCATCAAGTTAGAAAATTTTTCAGTCATTATTTCTTCAAATAGGTTCTTGATCCCTTGCTCTCTCTCTTTTCCTTGTGGCACCCCTATGTTGCAAATGTTGTTATACTTGATGTTGTCCCAAAAGTTCCTTAAACTATACTAAGTTTTTATTCTTTTTTTCTTTCTATTGTTTCTGCTACCTTGTCTTCCAAATCACTGATTCAATCCTCTCCTTTATTTAATTGCTGTTAATTTTTTTAGTGTATTTTTCATTTTGGTTATTGTATTTGTTATTTCTGACTGGTTATTTTTTATGATTTCTATGTCCTTTTTTATGCTTATTACTTCTTTGTTGAAGTTCTCACTAAGTTCCTTGAATATCCTTACAACCAGTGTTTTGAACTCTGTTTCTGGTAAGTTACTTGCCTTCATTTCATTTACTTCTTCTTCTGGAAGTTTCTTCTGTTTTTTTCATTTGGGATATGTCTCTTTGTTTTCTCATTTGGCTGCCTCTTCATGTTACTTCTATGTATTAAGTAGATCTCCTCTGTCTCAGTCTTTGCTGGGTGACCTTATCTAATTTTGCTGGCCCAGTGTTGCAGTCTCCCCAATAACCTGTGCCATGTCCTACAGGAGTGTTCCTGTATGTATTGTGTATACCCTTTTAATGAAATTGAGCCTTGATTGCTATTGGAGTGTTAGTGGGTGGGATTGACTCTCAGGCTGACTTGCTGTAAATATTGGCCACACCATAGCACATGAGCTCCTGTGTAGGGACTGACTCCACAGAGGGAGATTCGCCCAAGTGTGCTCTTATGTCTGTTGAGACCATCCTTTCGGTATGTCACTTTTGGAACTACTTGGTTGGTGCTCTGTTGTGGTCTTAAGCTAGTTTCCAGGTGTGTTGAGGTTTCTTAGGAGGAGCTGTGGTGGACACAATCAGCCATGGCCTGTAACCAGCCTGGGGCTAAACCGGGGCTACCTGATAGGAGCTACAAAATGTTCTCCAAGTTTAATCACCACCTGTGCAGGATTTGGGGGCATGGGAGAGGCCACACTAATGACTAAGGCTGCCTGTCATGAGTACTAGACCTGAGGAAGCTCAACGAAATGCCCAGAATATCCTGAAGTCTAACACATCCTGCCAGCTGCCCGTAAGGCTCAGCACTGAAAGAGCCTCTGTTGGTATGTGAGTTGAGTGAGGCAGGGTCCTGGGTTTTCACCAGGCTTGGACAAGTGTTTACCAAGTTAAGGCAGATTCAGATTTGACATCAGTGCTGAGCCTAGAGCCCCTCACAAAATTCTCAGAGCACACCATAGCCATTTGCCATCTTCCCTTAGCACACAGAATCCCAAGAGTTGTCCAAGAATGTCTGTAGCACGGGTTGGGGCTTGTTGCCTGCCACCAAAAGTGCCTCAGGTGGTATGCAAGTCAAGCCCCACTGTTTGCTGCTGAAAGAGCCTCCTGCAGTGCTGGCAGTGGGGCTGGATGCCCAGGCCCACAAGTCAGGCAGGGAGGAGTCCTGGGAGTCACCTAAGTGGGAAAAGCAAAGTTCTCCAGGCTTATGCAGTTTCAGATTTGGCCATATGGGGGAGGGCTCAGCACAGGAAAGATGGCACCCACCTATAGACTACAGGAGAGGAATTCTCGACACAGAGATAATGAAAGTTGTTGCTCTAGCCTTCATCCTGAAGCCACACAACTCAGTCTTTTCCTGTATGTCTCTGGCACCTCTCAAGTTGCCATCACTCTGCTGAAGCCTAGGATGAATGCCCACAAGCAAATCTGTGTACACGCCCTTTAAGAAAATTTCTAATTTTCCAAAAGCTTTCTGCTTCACTTAGATGGGCAAGGTACTCACTGATTTTCACAATCAGATATGGGGACTCTCTTTCTAGAACTGGAACCCTCATTTGGGAAAGCTGGTATGGGTCTGGGACCTGTCAGAACCTCCACTGCCAAGATATCCCTTCTGAGGCTCAACCACTATCCATGGATGTGGAGTCAATGTATTTTGCATTTCTGTACTTCCTACCAGTTCCAAAGTGAGCTCTTCTTTACATCCTTAGTTAGAGATTTGTTTAGCTAGTCTTCAGATGGTTCTCAAGATTGATTGTTCTATGATTTAGTTATAATTTTTACTTTTATGAAGGGAATAAGCACAGTGTTTACCCACTCTACCAACTTGTGTGGAACTTCAGGCTACTGATATTTTTAAAGCTTCTTTTGTTGGTCTATTGAGCCCATCATTTCAACAATTTGGAAGGCCCTGTAACATCAAATTTTACAATAGGTGGAAATACATCTGAAAAAGAATTTTAATATGTCATCTTCATTAATTAATATTTTTACCACTGTTAGAATCAAAAGTCTATATGTCACAAATAAACTTGATATACAGGCTGTTATAAATCTATCCAGTCAGGAAGACTTGGAATGACTAAATTTTACTGAATTACTAATGGGTTATAAACAGAACATAAACTTTGATTCTGCCACTTAAATTATTGAAGCCCTGCCTCATCCAGTACAAAATCCTTAATCAAAATGTGAGAATGCTTTATAAAGTTCACAGTGCTGTGTGCATACAAGGTATTAGTATTACCCTTTTGACATTATTAAAGTTTTTGCTTCACTAATTTTTTAAATGATGTTACTCAAACTAACTTTTTAAGTATTGCTGTCTATGGCTAATCTTCCCAGCTAAAGAAATCCATGATTACATTATTGCCACCAGCAACAAAATTATTATTATTTACTAGATGAAATACATTTCTTGCTTTAACTAGGCAGCTTGACATTTCCTCTTCACTTTTTTTTTCATTTCCTAATAATCTAAGGACCGAACACATTTTTTAACCAAATTTTATGCAATGCCACAGGACAATAAGTTATATCTAATTTATTCAGCCTGCCATTTGAAACAAAATGTATATTGCTTCATTTTTCAAACAATGAAGATATTCTATAGTATCCTAGAATTTTATCAAAATTTAATAAATACAAAAAAAATTACAAAAAATATTAAATTGTTTTGAGAGATAACTATAGGTTACAGGACTCATAGTGATTTTTAATATTAAAACAAGTCACATACTTCCTGTACTTGACTGAGTTAATAAAGGCTAAAGCAATAGGCTGATAAGAAGCTTTATGGCAAGGCTTCATGAAATTTTTTGGCTATTCCAGCAGTTAGCCTGCTCCAAAAAACCTGCATGGGGGCATTTGTTAATCTCCTCAAAGGAGGAAATTGCCATGTTGAAGATATATTTGATTTTTGAAAATGAATAAAAGTCATGTGGAGCCAAGTTTACAGAACTAGAGCTTTGGGATTAAAAAAAAATTGGCTGAAAATAGGATAATTTTCCTGTGTGGTTTATTACTGGCTTTAAAAACATTTCAAAGATAGGAGTTTAACAAAGTATTTGAGTACTAAGTTCATAGTAGACACTTGAATATTTTATTGTCCTAAGATTTCAAAAAAGGCATCTTTGGATTAAGTGTATAATTTGCGAAGTCACTGATTTAAAGAGCAATACTAATTTGAATAGATAAATTATGGAAATTTTAGTTTTTAAATAGTTTAATGACTTTACAGCCTGTCTCCATGTCTGAAGTAAAATAAGTAAATTTTAAAAAGACTATTAGAAAGAACTTTCTAGACCTTCAGTCATGGGCACTATCCCATCCTACTTTTGATCTACATATGTTATCAATAATTGATCAATATTTGTTTATATGAAAGCTTCTTGTGTAGTGTCATCTAGAAGACATAACCAGATCACAGAAAGTCTTGGCAACAGCATGAGGCAGACAATCCTAGAGAATATCATTCATTGAAAGTTCCATATGTGTCAACACAGTGTCATGGTTATCAGGAGCTAAGGCAATCTCAGGTTTCAGGAACCAAAACATAGTATTCAGTTTAATGACCACCAAACTCCTATTCAAATACGGATAAAGGAACTTAAACTAACGTGCTCACTTCTGGACATACTAAAGCACAGCAGTGTGGAGTGATTGGCATAGTAAAGGAAACAGAACCCAAAAAAATATGAAGAACAATTGCCAGACTTAAAAAAACTTCACGTGGAGAGGACAAGTCTAGTAGGATACTGGATGGCTTACTGATATCCACATGGTTTGAAAAGAAGAGAGACAAGATTTATTTTTTTGTCTTGAAGAAGAGAAAGTACCAGTGGACTAAAAGTGGACTTGAATTAGTACAAAGAGCTTTCTGAAAATTAAAGTGATCAAAAAATGGGATAAACTGCTTAGTCAAACAAAGAGAAGCCATTACAGGAGGTGTTTAGTTACATATTATGTGACTATTTATAAAAATATTATCAAAACTATTATTGCACCACAGATGACTGGCCTGGAGGATATCTAAGGCCTTTCCTAATTCTCATAGCCCTTAATTCTAAGTATTATATTATATGTCATCCCTACTGCATATGCTATATGTACATATATACTTTACACAGGCAGTAGATTTACTGTGACCTTACCACTGAGAGAAAAATAATGTTACTCACTTCCTGACATAACTGTTATTTACCATTTATCATTATGAAACTTTCTTGTGGTTTTTTCAGTTTAATCTTACTACTAAGTAGGAAGTAACTAAAATCTTAGTTTATTTGAATGCCTAATATTCAGAAGTTTCTGGCAAAGACTTAGGAAACACATACTATGTGTCTGGCTCTGCACTTAGTTATGCCAAAATGAGTAAGGCATAGTCTTCTCCTATAAGATGTTTATAGACTAAAAAGTCAGATTTCACCTGAACAAAAATTTTAATATATTTACCAGTAAGGCAGAAGCCACAGAATCTAGAGAATGGGCACTTAGTCCCACCCAGTTTAAAGTGAAGACTTTCTAGAGAGACTAATGGCTTATTTGATAAAAGTCAGTCAAGTGTGGGGAAAAACAGGAAAGATATTCCAGAGAGAAAAATTGCTGTGAAATGTAGAGCAGCACAGAATGTGAAGGAATCACTAGAGTATAAAATGTCAAGTGTGAAGCAGGGAGGGACAGGAAATGAGGTTGGGAAGAAAGAGAAGGCAAAGCACAAAGGACTCATGTAACTATTGCTCAAGAGTGTTGAGACTGACCACAACAGGACCAGAATTAGAGAGGTAAAAAATTCGATCTGTATTTTAGGTAGAACAATCCACCTATAATGCCAAAGAGAGTAAAGGTAAAATTTGTAAACAAGGAAACTTATTCAAAGGGTAAAGTTTTATCCATATTTATTATTAAAGGTTTAATTTTGAAATTGCACACATTAAATACTAGGTTAACCACATTTAACATCCTAGATTCAACACACTTACAAGAATAGGTACATGCAGTACAAAAACAGTAAAAGCAATGGTTCGCATGGTCCTTCTATGATCCACATCTCTTTCTTTCCTTGCCACTTAATCAATTGTTCCAAGAATGGAAAGGTCAGTCACAGCTCTTTCTCAGAAATTCATCTTTTTTTACAAATACATATAGAAACTGTCATTCATCATCCTTGTTCTAATAAGCAGAAAGATAGAAGTAAAAACCTGTCCTTGAAGAAATAAATGCAGGAGATCTTTCTCTTTTTTTCTTTTTTCTTTAACTTGATGAAAAACTACCTCTAATTTTCCACCCTCTGCAAAAAAAAAAAAAAAAAAATGTTCATATCACCATGAACTAGTGGGGAAGAAGAAACCTAAGGTACAAGTTACTACCAGAGATGACTATCTCACCACTGATTATTATTTTGAGAGCAGAATAAAAAATTATTGTGTCCTATAACTTAAAGATTATCTCTGTAAGTTTCTGAGATGTATCTGACTTTATCTGGTGAAGTTCCCCCATCTAAGACAACATAAATCTGCTCTATCTTACATGTTCAGAATGATAATCTCCTGTTTATTATATGCATGACAGCTCTTTTATACTCCTGTTACCATCCTTAAATATGCAAAATTGGTGACAGAGAATCCATGTTTCAGCACCTATTCTTCTTTTTTTATTGTTAAATTTATTAGGGTGACATTGGTTAGTAAAAATTCCATAGGTTCCAGGTACAATTCTACAATACATTGTCTATGTTTTATGTGTTCATCACCCAGAGTCAGTTCTCTTTCCTTCACCATGTATTTGAGACCCTGTTCCTTCTTGCCCACCCCTATTCCCCTATACTCTCAGATAACCACTAACCCCTAAACTATTGATTGTGTCCATGAGTTTTTGGTTTTTTGTTGTTTTCAGCTTTGTGTTCCACATATGAGCAAAATTATGTTTCTTAATTTTTTCTGCCTTGCTTATTTCACTTTGCATGCTGGCCTCAAGGTCTATTTATGTTGTTATAAATGGCTCTATTTCATCTTTTCTTATGGCTGAGCAATATTCCATTGTGTAAATGTACCACAACCTCTTCATCCAGTCATCCATCAAAGGACACTTTGGCTGTTTCCATGACTTGGCCACTGTGAAAAGTGCTGCAGTTAACATTGGGGTACATACATCTTTGCGGACTACGGTTTTTCATTTTGAGGGGTAGACACCCAGAAGTGGGATTACCAAGTCATATGGTAACTATGTTCTTAGTTTTTTGAGGAATCTCCATATTGTCTTCCATAGTGGTTGCACCAGTTTGCATTCCCACCAGCAGTGTATGAGAGTTCCTTTTTCTCCACATCCTCTCCAGCACTTGTTGTTCCTTGTCTTGTTGATAATAGCCATTCTAACAGGTGTGAGGTGGTATCTTATTGTGGTTTTGATTGCATTTTCCAAATAGCTATTGAAGTTGAGAATTTTTTCATGTATCTGTTGGCTGTTTGTATGTCTTCCTGGCACAAGAATATCTATTCAGGTCCTCTGCCTATTTTTTAAATGGATCGTTTGGGTGTTTTTTGTTGTTGAGTTGTACAAGCTTTTGATATATTTTAGATATTAGCCCCCTCACAGGAACATTGTTTGCAAATATTTTCTCCCATTTGTTGGTTCTCTCTTTGTTTGTTGATGATTTCTTTTGCTGTGCAGGAGCTTTTGAGTTTGATAAAGTCCCATTATTTATTTTTGCTTTTACTTCCCTTCTTTTTGAGGTCAGGTTCATAAAGTCCTCACTAAATCCAAGGTCTATAAATTTAGTAATGATGTTTTTTTGTATACAGTATATTATTTTGGGTCTTATGTGGAGGTTTTTAATCCATTTTGAGTGAATTTTAGTATATGGTGACTCTTTGCAGTTCAGATTCATTCTTTTGCATGTGGTTTTCCAATTTTTCCCAGCACCATTTACTAAAGAGGCTTTCTTTTCCCCATTGCATTTTTTTGCTGCTTAGTAAAAAATTATCTGTCCATATATTTGTGGGTTTATTTCTGGGTTTCAATTCTGTTTAATTGGTCTGTGTGTCTGTTTTTCTGCCAATATCAAGCTGTTTTGACTATTGACGCTTTGCAGTATAGATTGAAATCAGGAAGTGTGATGCCACCAGCCTTATTCTTTTTATGTAGAATTGTTTTGGCAATTCGAGGTCTTTTGTTGTGCCATACAAATCTGATTTTTTTTTTTTCATCTATTTCTTGAAAGAATGTCTATGGGATTTTTTATGGGGATTGCATTAAATCTGTATATTGCTTTGGGTAATATGGCCATTTTAACAATGTTGAGTCTTCCACTCTGTGAATATAGAATCTCTTTCCATTTCTTTGCATCCTCTTCATTTTCTTTTAATAGTGTCTTATAGTCTTCAGTGCAAAAGTCCATCACATTCTTTGTTAAATTAACTCCCAGGTATTTTGTTGTTGTTGTTGTTGCAATTGCAGAAGGAATTTTTTTTTTCTGATTTGTTTTTCTAAAGTTTCATTATTGGTATATAGAAATGCAACTGATTTTTGTAAATTGATTTTATATCCTGCAACTTTATTGTGTTTGTTAATTATTTCTAATAGTTTCCTGGTGGAGTCTTTAAATTCTTCTTTATGAAGCATCATGTCATCGGCAAAAAGTGACAGTTAAAAACTTCTTCTTTCCCAATTGGATGTCTTTTACTCCTTTCTCTTGTCTGATTGCTCTGGCTTGAACTTCCAGTACTATATTGAATAGAAGTGGTGACGGCACATTCCTCTCTTGTTCCTGATTTTAGGAAAATTGGCTTCAGTTTTTTCCTGTTCAGTATAATATTAGCTGAGGGTTTGTCATATATGGCCTTTATTATATTGAGGTACTTCCTTGCCTTCTATACATATTTTATTCCGTGTTTTGATCATAATTGGATGTTTTATCTTGACAAATGCTTTTTCTGTGTTAATTGATATAATCATATCTTTGATTTTGTTTATGTGGTGTATCACATTGATTGATTTTCATATGTTGAACCATCCTTGCGTTCATAGGATGAATCCCACTTGATTGTGATGTGTAATATTTTTTATGTATTGTTTTTTTTTTCTATTTGCTATTATTTTGTTTAGGATTTTTGCCTGTGTGTGCACCAGAGATATTGTTCCATAGTATTTTTGTGTTACCCTTACTATACTTTGTTATTAGCATTATGTTGACCTTGTGGAATGACTTGGAAAGTATTTCCTCATCTTGAGTTTTTTTGGAAGAGTTTGAGAATGATAGGCATTAGTTCCTCTCTGAATGTTTGATGAACCTCATTGGTGCTATCATCTTTTTCTGAGCTTTAGCCTTTGGGGAGGTTTTGGATGATTGTTTCTATTTCCTTACTGTACATTGGTCTATTTAGATTATCTAGTTCTTTTTGGTTCAGTCTAGGTAGACTATATGTTTCTAGAAACTTGCCCATGTTTTTCAAGATTGTTAAATTTGGTGACATATGAACCCTTCAAAAAATTTTTGTGGGATTTTTGTTTTTGTATTTCTGTGGTATCAGTGGTAATTTCTCCTCTTTCAATTCAAAGTTTGGTTACTTGTGTCTTTTCTTTGTGCCCCTTGGTGAGCTTAGACAGGGGTTTGTCAATTTTATTGATTTTTTTCAAAGAACCAGCATTTTGTTGCATTAATTTTCTCTATTCTTTTTATTTTTTTCTGTTTTTTTTATAAATTCATTTTTATTGTTAGACTTATTGGGGTGACATCTGTTAGCAAGGATTACATAGGTTTCAGGCATACAATTCTACAGTGCATTGTCAACTTGTTGTATAATAAGATCACCGCCCAGTGTGAGTTCTCTTTCCATCACCTTATATTTAGCTTCCCCTCCCTCATCTCCCACCCCCTCCCCTTTCTCCCCTCCCTAATCCACTCGTTCCCAAATAACAATTGAACGATTGATTGTGTCCATGGGTTGTTTGTTTGTTTGTTCATTTCCTTTCTCTTTGTTGCTTTCAGTTTTATATTCCACATATGAGTGAAGTCATATAGTTCTTTGTTTTTTCTGTCTGGCTTATTTCACTAAGCATGATGATCTCCAGGTCCATCCATTTTGTCACAAATGGCAGTATTTCATCTTTTCTTATAGCTGAGTAATATTCCATTGTGTATATGTACCACAGCTTCTTTATCCAGTCATGTGTTGCAGGGCATTTTGGTTGTTTCCATGTTTGGCCACTGTAAACAGCACTGCAATGAACATTGGGGTACATAAATCTTTGCAGACAAAGGTTTTCAAGTCTTTTGGGTAGATCCCCAGAAGGAGGATTGCTGGGTCAAATGGTAACTCCATTCCCAATGTTCTGAGGAAACTCCACACTGCCTTCCACAGTGGCTGTACCAGTTTGCACTCCCACCAGCAGTGTACCAGAGTTCCTTTTTCTCCACATCCTCTCCAGTACTTGTTATTCCTTGTCTAATTGATAATAGCCATTCTAACAGGTGTGAGGTGACATCTCATTGTGGTTTTGATTTGCATTTCCCTGATAGCTAATGAGGATGAGCATTTTTTCATATATCTGCTGGCCATTTGTATTTCTTCGTGGGAGAAGTGTGCTTAGTTCTTCTGCCCACTTTTCAATTGGGTTGTTTGTTAGTTTTGTTGTTAAGTCTTATTAGTTCTTTATATATTTTAGATATTAGACCCTTATCTGATGCGTTATTTGCAAATATTTTCTTCCATTCAGTTGGCTGTCTCTTTGCCTTGTTGATGGTTTCTTTTGCTGTGCAGAAGCTTTTTAGTTTGATATAATCCCATTCATTTATTTTTTCTTTTACTTCCCTTGACTTTGAGGTCAGGTTCATGAAGTCTTCCTTGAGTCCTAGGTCTATAAGTTTAGTATCAATGTCTTCTTCTGTACAGCTTATTGTTGTAGGTATTATATGAGGGTCTTTAATCCATTTTGAGTTAATTTTTGTATATGGAGAGAGCTCACAGCTCAAGTTCATTCTTTTGCATATGTTTTTCCAGTTTTCCCAGCACCACCTACTAAAGAGGCTGTCTTTTCCCCATTGTATGTTTTTTGCTCCTTTATCGAAAATTATTTGTCCATAAATTTGTGGGTTTATTTCTGGGTTTTCAGCTCTATTCCATTGCTCTCTATTTCTGTTCTTCTGCCAGTACCAAGCTGTTTTGACTATTGATGCTTTGTAATATAAATTGAAGTCAGGGAATGTAATACCACCAGCCTTATTCTTTTTATGTAGTATTGCTTTGGCAATTTGAGGTCATTTATGGTTCCATATAAATTTACTAATTCTTTTATCTATTTCACGAAAGTATGATTGTGGGATTTTGATGGGTATTGCATTAAATCTGTAGGTCGCTTTGGGCAGAATGACCATTTTAACAATGTTAAGTCTTCCTATCCATGAACCGGGGATATTTTTCCACCTCTTAAAGTCTGTTTCAATTCCTTTCAAAATTGTTTTATAGTTTTCCACGTATAAGTCTGTCACGGTCTTTGTTAAGTTAATTCCCAGGCATTTCATTCTTTTTGTGATGTGATAGCAAAGGGAATTGACTCCCTCATTTCTTTTTCTGTGGATTCATTGTTTGTATAAAGGAATGCTGTTGATTTTTGTACATTGATTTTGTATCCTGCAACTTTACTATATTCGTTCATTGTTTCTAATAGTTTCCTGGTGGTATCTTTGAAATTTTTTATATAAAGGATCATGTCATCTGCAAATAGTGACAATTTGACCTCTTCTTTCCCAATTTGGACACCTTTGATTCCTTTCTCTTGCCTGATTGCTGTGGCTAGAACTTCCAGTACTATATTAAATAGCAGTGGTGACAGGGGGCATCCCTGTCTTGTTCCTGATTTTAGGGGAATAGGCTTCAGCTTTTCCCCATTCAGTATGATGTTAGCCGAGGGCTTATCATTTATGGTCTTTATTATGTTGAGATACTTTCCTTCTATACCTACTTTATTTAGTGTTTTGATCATAAATGGATGTTGTACCTTGTCGAAAGCTTTTTCTGCATCAATTGAAATGACCATATAGTCTTTATCTTTGATTTTGTTTGTGTGGTGTATCACATTGATTGATTTTCATATGTTGAACCATCCTTGTGCTACTGGGATGAATCCCACTTGATCTTGATGTATGATCTTTTTGATGCATTGTTGTATTCTATTTGCTAATATTTTGTTTAGAATTTTTGCATCTGTGTTCATCAGAGATATTGGTCTATAGTTTTCTTTCTTTGTGTTGTCTTTGCCAGGCTTTGGTATTAGAGTAATGTTGGCCTCATAGAATGAGTTAGGAAGTACTGCTTACTCTTCAATTTTTTGGACGAGTCTGAGGAGGATAGGCGTTAATTCTTCTTTGAATGCTTGGTAAAACTCATTGGTGAAACCATCTGGTCCAGGACTTTTGCCTTTAGGGAGATTGTGGATAGTCATTTTAATTTCTTCACTATCAATTGGTCTATTTAGATTATCCAGTTCTTCTTGGTTCAGTCTAGGTAGGCTATAAGTTTCTAGAAACTTGTCCATTTTTTCTAGGTTGTTAAATTTAGTGGCATAAAGTTCTTCATAATATTTTGTTATAATCCTTTGTATTTCTGTGGTATCAGTGGTAATTTCTCCCCTTTCATTTCTAATTTTGGATATTTGTGTCCTTTCCTTTCGTCCTTTGATTACTCTAGCCAGGGGTTTGTCAATTTTGTTGACTTTCTCAAAGAACCAGCTCTTAGTAATATTAATTTTTTCTATTGTCCTTCTGTTCTCTAATTGGTTTAGCTCTGCTTTAATTTTTATCATTTCCTTCCTTCTGCTGACTTTGGGTTTTGTCTGCTCTTCTTTTTCTAGTTCTTTAAGATGGGGTGTTAAGATGTTTACTTGTGATTTTTTTTGTTTCTTAAGATAGGCTTGTAGCGATATAAATTTCCCTCTATTACCGCTTTCGCTGTGTCCCAAGAATTCTGATACATTGTATTTTCATTGCCATTAGTTTCTATATATTTTTTAATCTCATCTTTCATTTGTTCTTGTATCCAGTCCTTTTTTAATAAGCTGTTGTTTAGTCTCCACGTATATGTGTTTCCTTCTGCTTTCCTTTTACAGTTGATCTCCAATTTCAAAGCTTTGTGGTCTGAGAATACACTTGGTATGATTTCGCTCTTCTTGAATTTGCTGAGGCTACTTTTGTGTCCCAGCGTATGATCTATCCTTGAGAATGTTCCATGTGCACTAGAAAAGAAGGAATAATCTCTTTTTGCTGAATGAATTGTCCTGTAAATGTCTATTATGTCCAATTGCTATAATGTGTCATTTAGAACTGTTGCTTCCTTATTTATTTTCTGTTTGGATGATCTGTCCATGCCTGTTAGTGGGGTGTTTAAGTCTCCCACTATGATTGTGTGTTCATCAGTTTCTCCTTTCAAATCTGTTAGTAGTTTCTTTGTATATTTTGGTGCATCCTAGTAGGGAGCATATATATTAATTAGTGTCAAGTCTTCTTGTTGTTGCATTGTGACTTTTATCATTATGTAATGTCCATCCTTGTCTTTTACTATCTTTTTTAACCTGAAGTTTATTTCACTAGATATCAGTATGGCAACTTCTGCTTTTCTCTGGTTACCATTTGCTTGAAGTATTGTTTCCCATCCTTTCACTCTGAGTCTATGTTTGTCCTTATGGCTGAGGTGTGTTTCTTGGAGACAGCGTATGGATGGGTTTTGTTTTTAATCCAGTCTGTTACTCTGTGTCTCTTTATTGGTGAGTTCGGTCCATTAACATTTAGAGTGATGATCGATATGTGAGGATTTCCTGTGGCCATTACTTATTTTTTTGTTTGTTTTTGTTTTATTTTTGTTTCTTGTTGCCCCAACTTTGTTCCATTTTTCTTGATGTTTTGTTTCAGGTCGAAGAGCCTCCTTCAGTATTTCTTGGAGTGCTGGCCTTGTGCAGGCAAATTTCCTCAGTTTCTGTGTGTCTGAGAAGGTCTTTATTCCACCTTCATATCTGAAAGATAATTTTGCTGGATAATTTATTCTTGGCTGGAAGTTCCTCTCTTTTAAATTTTTGAATATTGGATTGCACTCCCTCCTGGCTTTCAGAGTTTCTGCTGAGAAATCTGATGCCAACCTGACGGGTTTTCCTCTAAAGGTTATAGTTCTTTTTTCCCTGGCTACCTTGAGAATTGTCTCTTTGTCTTTAGTTTTGGACATCTTTAGTACCATGTGTCTTGGAGAAGATCTGTTAGGATCCAGGTTTCTAGGGGACCTGTTTTCTTCTTTAACTTGGGGTTCCAGATCTTTCCATAGGTTTGGAAAGTTCTCATCTACTATTTGTTTGAGTATGCTCTCTGTAGAATGCTCTACCCCTTCTTCTATTCCTATTATCCTGATGTTGTTTTGTGTCATGGAGTCAGGTAGTTCTTGTAGAGTTCTTTCAATCCTTTTGGTTCTATATTCCCTCTCTTCCTCTTTCTGAGCTGCTTCTATGTTCTGATCTTCAATATCACTAATTCTTTCCTCCATCTGGTTGGCCCTGTTTCCTATGACAGTTATTTCATTTCTCACTTCTTTTATTGTATTATTTATCTCTCTCATTTCCGTCTCAATCTTCCTTATGTTTCGAATTTCTTTGTTAAATTGTTCCTTTTGTTCATGGAGTTCCTTTTTTATGTCATTCATGTCCTTTTTTATGTTGTTTATGTCAGCCATGGTGCTCTGCCAGTATGTTTTCTTTCTCTCACAGCCTTTAGAATGGTTACTTTAAATTCTCTGTCCCTTAGTTCGGAAACTTCTAGGTCTAAGAAGGTGCATTGATAAATTTCCTGTTCTTTCTGAGGAGTTTCAGTTTTTAAGGAATTCATCCTGTCTGCTGGGTTCCTCCTCTTTGACATGAGGGCATTATGTTCAGTAGTGCCCAGAAGTCCAGATTGGTACTTTTGTGGTGTCTTGCTGTAGGGCAGACATGAGGTGGTTCGGGGGGGGCAAGTTTTTGGAGAGAGAGGGGTTGCTTATTTCTTATTTCTGGTCTCCTGCTACATTGGAGGCAGTGCACATCTATCATGGTGCCTCGACTTCCTGTAATTAGTTAGTTGTTTGGGGAGGTTGTAGGAAAGGGGAGAGGTCAACAAAAGGCACGCCAGGGCAGCTCCACCTTCTGCCCTATGCTGGGGAAGCTGGGTGTTGCGGGCTGAGGCTTCTCCTGCTGTCTGGGGCGAATGCTATCAAATCTGCCTTTCTTCCCGGGCCTGCTTCCGTGGTCAAATGTTGGGGCAGATTCTGCAAGCTTGCACTGCTTTTAGGACCCAGGGGTGCACCAGCAGGCGTGCACACAAGTTCGAAGCTGTGGGTCTGACCCCACGGTAGGAAGGCAGCCAGGAACGGGAGCTGCAGCCCCATGCAGGAGCCGTGCACGCCGCGCCAGCAACTGGCTCGCCTCCACAGCAGGCCGGGAATGGGAGCCGCAGTCCCATCTGTGTAGGGGCTGTGCGTTGTCCATAGGGCAGCTGGATTGCCCCCACAGTGGGACAGGACCAGGAACTGCAGCCCTGTGAGTCGTGCGTGCCTGCGCTGTGGGTCCCAAGGGAGCCTAGAGCCAAGATGTCGTCTCTGCAGTTCAGAGTCCTCGCTCAGCCCTGCTACCACGCAAGAGTTCCAGAGGCTGGCTCCCAAGGTCTGTCCCCAACTCTCCACTCCAAATTCCAGCTCCCCAGCCCAGCTCCCCAACAGATTCCCACTTATTCTGCCACTTTGCTAGGGCTTTTCCTCTTGTCGCCCTTTGGCTTTCCCCTCCCATGTACTGCAGTCAGCCATGATCAGGTCCTGTTGCAATCCGTCTCTGCTCTCTCCCCTCTCTCCCACTCGCCCCTTTCTCTCCAACGTTTAGGTGTTTACTTGTGATGCGTGGATGTCTCAGCTGCTGTTTTTTGTGCTGTTGTTGTTTTTGTTTTGTTTTTTTTTTTGTCACCAAAGGTCCTCTTTCTTGGCTCCTGGGTGGCCATTCAATTGTGTTTTCTGGGAGAGGTTTTAGGGACCTCCTCTCTGGTTGCCATCTTGTTCTCCTCCCTCTATTGTTTTTCTGTTCTCTATTTCATTTAGTTCTCCTTTAATTTTTATTACTTCCTTCTTTCTTCTAACTTTAGGCTTTTTTTGTTCTTCTTTTTCTAGTTCTTTAAGATGGGGTGTTAGGTTGTTTACTTCTGCTTTTCTTGTTTCTTGAGGTAGGCCTATAATGATGTTAAGTTTTTTCTCTTATTATTGCTTTCATTACAACCTAAAAATTTTGATGTGTTATATTTTCATTGTCAGTAGTTTTTATGTATGTTTTAATCTCTTTTTTTCTTTGATCCAGTCATTTTTTAAATAACATGTTGTTTTTATCTTCATGTATATGTAGTTTTTTTTTTTGGAGGGGGGCATTGTTTGTTTGTTTTGTTTTTTGTTTGTTTTGTTTTGTTTTTGGCAGTTGATCTTCAATTTCAAAGTTTTGTGGTCAGAAAATATGCTTTGTATGGTTCCTATCTTCTTGAATTTGCTAAGGCTAGTTTTGTGTTCCAGCATATGGTCTATCCTTGAGAATGTTCCATGTGCACTAGAGTAGAATGTATATTCTTGTGTTGTAGGATGGAGTGTCCTATAAATGTCAATTATGTCCAATTGCTGGAATGTATCAATTAAGGTTGGTTTTGTTTTTTTTCTGTTTGGATTATCTGTCCATGACTGTCAAGGAAATGTCTAGGTCCCCCACTATAACTTTGTTTTCATCAGTTTTATCTTTTAAATCTTTATGTAGTTGCCTTGTAAATTTTGGTGCTTCCTGGTTGGGGACATATATATTAATGTGTGTCATGTCTTCTTGTTGTTGTATTGTCCTGTTTATCATTATAAAATGTTTATTTTTGTCTCTTATTACCTATTTTATCCTGAAGTTTGTTTCATTGAATATAAGTATGCTTACTCCTGTTTTTCTCAGGATGCCATTTGTTTGAAATATTGTTTTCCACCCTTTCACTTTGAGTCTATGTTTGTCTTTGTGGCTGAGCTATGTCTCTTGGAGGCAATATATAGATGGGTTTTGTTTTTTAATTCAGTCACCTTTTTTATTTTCATTTACATTTAGAATGATAATTAATATATGAAATTTTCTATGGCCATTTTGTTCTCTGGTTTTTGGTTGTTCGGTGTCTTGATTTTTTCTTTGCTTTTTCCTCACTGTCAGTTTTTTTAGTTTGATGGTGTTATATGACT